>JAEAOA010001376.1:0-20453 GCA_016746295.1 Potamilus streckersoni | reverse complement strand
ATATCTAAAAATTTGATAATTTACCGCAAAAATGCGCATGCCAAACAACATTAGAGATAAAAATATCACCTATAATATAATGACAGAAAATCTGACAAGCGCACGTGAGCAAGAGGTATATCAATGTTTATCCGAAGTACAATCTGTACGCTGGAAATGCACTTGGTTCGGTTATAATATCATTACTGGAATATCTGTTGTAAACCCAACGCCAGCGGGTTATACGATTAGTGTAAAGGGAGATAATACTGAAAGGAAGTACGATGTTTAGAAAAGATTTTATTTACACGTTATTTGCGATGACATTCCAGAGGGAAACGAGTATATCATTATAATGGTGAAAGTCACTGATGATAATATTGAACCTTTATCCTTCCAAGACGAGTTTCAGCCGCATCCGCTCTTTGATTTATACGAGGCTAACGATCGCGGTATTATTAGAAACAGAAAACCTAAACCAGTTCTTAATAAAATGAGCAATATGGGATATATCAGTGTGACTGTTAGAGGAACATCGACAGATCAAGTTTGGTTATCTGGTCATAGGTTTGTTTACGAGGTGTTCAACGGATCTATACCCAATGGTCTGGTTATTAATCATATCAATAATGTAAAAACAGACAATCGATTGGAAAATCTGGAGCTAGTGACCCAACAGGAAAATGTGAGAAAAGGACGAGGTGGTGGTATTAATTTTAGATGCCCCAATAAAACCTGTTATTTCGTTAAACCTTGAAACGGATGAGGAGATCAAATTCAAATCAATTACAGCTGCGGCGAAATATTATAATATAAATCCCAGAGCAGTAAAATTTGTAGCTGATGGAGCACAAAATCAGCTTTTTCACACAAATATGATGCTAGTATTATTTTTAGCTATGATGATTTAATATATATTGTAATTCGGTTTTAGTCAAACAATGATGAGCAAATGCTATAATATCATCGCAATCAAATTTTAGCGTCACTACTGCACTTTCATTAATTTTATTTTTTCTGCTTCTGTTAGTAATATTTTATGAGAATCACCTTGCATTACAAAAATCTCAACGGAATATGCACCATAACCAGACAAGCATTTTCTTACCGCTTCAGTCAGTTCGTGGTAGTTTATTATATTAACTTTTTGGTGATATTTGACCTTGTCAGTCATCTTATAACAACAAATTAGATAAAAAGTATATTATAATATGGATATGATGAAACGACTTGCTAGCGATAAGGTCTCCACAATCTCTAATGATATGATAGACAAATCCATTGGTTATAACGAAGATGATATTTTATATAACAACGAGTCTGATGATGATGAAATAGTCACCGTCGTTAACAGATATAATTATAGCAGACCAACCACTGGAAAATATAATGTCAAGTATCACATTGCTAAAAAAATTATAAAATTTAATTTTACCGTTACCGAACAGCAGGTATTTTTGCAGTTAATCAGACCTTTTTAAACATTAAAATTCCAGACCGACAGAAAAATATAAAATTTGATTTCATCTTTGTCAAGATTTTAATCTAATGACGATCTCTGACGATCGCAGACAATATCTAATATCATTATGTAAACCAGTAAAATGCAAATCTATCAAACGAAAGTATGAGGAAATTTATAATAGCATTATTTCACAGTCGATAAAATCGACCGGGTTGGAATCCAGCTGTTAAATTTATCACTGTACCCACGCCATTTGACTAAACTTTTATCTCCTTTTTTCCTAATCACTTTTTCGATAACGAAAACATCTTGTTCAGTTTTTTGTAGTTCTTGTTCGTAAAAACTACCTACTATAGGTCACCTGCCAGATCTTTTAACGCGTACGTTACAGGTACTGTTAAGAGTACTTTATCAACAACAAATACTTCCTTCGCTCCAGTTTGGAGTAAATCCTTTTTCAAATATCTTTTTAGTCAAAGAGATTCTAACTTTATCACCGACCTTAAATTTATGTCTGCGGTACATGTTTTCGTTTGCTAATATGGATTTTTGATAGCGTCATTAGGTGACATTTTGGATGGTTCGATGTTTCGTGTTATTATATTCGCCTACGATTTGAGAAAGGTCATCGATGTACCTGTTGGTGTTTTTAGCTGTCATATGTTATGTAATTTTTCGTTTAGCGTGCGATTAAATCTCTCGACAACAACGCTTTTGCCTTCGTTTCCTGTAACGTATTTTTTAATATTATTTTGTTCTAGAAACTGCTCAAACTTTTTGTTAAAAAACTCGGCTCCATGATCAGTCCAGATTTTGTTTGGTTTTCTTTCGGTACTCGTTATTATTTGTTTTAACGCATCAGTGATTGACGTTCCTGTTTTATCTGAAACTGGCACACTAAAAGCGTATTTACTGAAAACATCTATAACGTTAAACAAATACTTCTTTGGAGCGAATCAGCGCCAACGTTAACTGAGCCAGATTGGATACATCTACCAAATCTATTGCCCAGATATCATCTACAGCGTTTGCAACAACTTTACGTCTCGGAAACTTTTTTTTTTAGGTCTGTGTAGTTCGACTGCAAGATCATCGTATAATTCTTTTCCCCGATCGCGAGGCGATTGTCGAGACTCTCCGAGTCCAAGTTTATATTTTGCTCCTATCATTCCTTGAACAAATCTTCTATCAAAACGTTCTCGTAGATTTGTTGGCTCCATATCATGTAATTCGTCTAACATTACTTTATCACAATCTGCTTTCGAGTTTTCATGATCACGATAACAGATATCATGACGCATTGCTATTGCATCCACTTGATTATAAGGCTCTTGTCCTGGCAATGGATTGTCGTTTTCATCTAGTTGTTGATCTAGCGGATTCCACGGACCTGTATAACGATGACCTGGCAAAGTCCAACCGCCTTTTGGTTTTGGTAATTTTCCAATAATTTTATGTATATCTATACCTAACCCTATTATTTCTCTGTTGTTACAACTTTGACAGTACGTAATGATTTTATCTTGTTCTATGCAAAGATCTTTGTCACAATCACAATTGCATTTCATTTATTTTATTTTGTTTCATAAGATTAATCGTCGATCAAGATAACTCTATCAACGCTAGATCCTACTTGTTTTTTCAAAAACATACTTTTCTTTCTACCACAGATTGCACAAATACTTTTTAACATCGTTCTATTATTTTTCGTTTTTTCCGTCATCTCATCCTTGTTCTCTGTTTTAGTTTTGCATTTGAGACAGTATGTTGACATTATTATATCAAGGAGTTTAGATAAAATTGATTGCAATATTATCATTCGCATGAGAAGGAAGCTCATCAAATTGTAAAATAAACTTTAAAAAGTTTTTACTTCCAGAGCTTTTACTCCCAGAGTTTTTACTCTGGTGCATTTGTCTGACAAACATGATACAATAATAACCACAAGCTGATGTTCCAATCGGCTGTAGTTGATTAGACGAATAATTTATTTTATCAAATTTTTTAAAAATATATTTTTTTATGAGATCGCTTGGAGGAAGTCCGAACGAATCAAAATAATTGTTATCGTGGACAGCAACCCAGTGGGTGCCAGAGCCATCATTGAAGTTTTCAATATTTACAACACAAGAACCGCCTGTTGGTACGTCATCGAGTTCATCCTTGGAAAATACTCCTCGAAATCCAACAACGTCCTTCAATTTTTCAATGATGTCAAAATTGCTCAATAACGTCTGGTCCCTGGTAGAGTTAATCCGCGTCCGATTCCTAGTAAGTTTGGCAGCAGACTTCCCGCTAGTCCCGCTAGAAGTGGAGCGAAAGGAATAATTCCTCCTTGTTTTGTTTGTTTGCGTTTTGTTGTTTTCTTTTTTTTCGATGATTTTGTTTTTTTCGTTGGCATTTTATTTTATACTGTTACATAAAATTAACGATAGATTTGTTTGATACCACGACCTTCGACTGCTTTCTTTGTTGCGCCAGAGACTGCTCCTGACGCAGCCGCAAGTCCAAGTGTACCAAGTACTGGTAAAACTTTGCTAGCTATTATTGATAACGCTGGTCCAAAAAATCCACCTTCTTTTGACATTGCAGTTACCTGAGAAACAGATAATTTCAACACAAATGGTTTTCCTTTGTCGAGTTTATTGATTTGTTGTTGCGTTAGCATGACTTTTACTGCAATTTTATTTGAAGTTTCCGGAGAGATCATCAAAGAAACAGAGCTGCGTTTAGCAACAGCTGCTGATAATTTTTCAACTTGACCAGATGTTAGGTATATTTCTCGAGTTGTGTATTTGGTTTTCATAATGTTATATCCAAGTTGTTAGATTAAACTTGTACTGTCATTCTTCCTTTGATTGAATCGATGGTCAGAAATCGATCACTAACCAATAGCGCGTATACGTTATACTGTTCACCTGGCACAGCGCCCAGTGTCCACGTGACCTCAATATCTGCAGTCGATCCCACAACACGCTCCAAATGTTTTGATACGTCGAAGTAAAAGATGGGATAGAGCGTTCGAAACTCTTCTATTGATATTTGAGATCCACTGTCCGCGTTCTGATATTTTTGCATTGCTTCCATAAGATACATGTACGGCCGAGAGATGTTTTTGGTGGCGTCTTCGGCAAAGTTACATTCGATTGCACGTTCGGGATACTGTTTGGAATTTACTCTCACAAATATTCGTCTAACGTCTGGGTTATCGAATATGGAGTTGTTTATTTCCTGATTGTTACGACGTGCTTGTCGTTGAAATACGACGAACAAGTGTCGCGGTAGTTGTTCGCTGGGCGTGGTCGTTACACGCCACGTGTAATCAGTCGCGTTGGGAATGGCTGTTTGATAAATCCTGTTCTGTTGGAAGTGTATCTTTTTTGTAAAGGTGGCTAGTAAAGATTCGAGCTCCATCATTTTAGCTAATGAAGGGACAACCCGAGGCATCCACAATGCTAATCTTGTAATAGAAAACTGTCCCTCAGCCACTCCACCGGCGTGTATTATACAATCGTTTTGATCAGCTCGATCTAATATAAGCGTATGTTTTATTCCTCGAAACACTTTGTTATAATCACGGCAAAATCCAAAGATTGTACTTAACGGAAGCATCATCGTTATTTGGCGAGATTCTGCGGCAAATGCTTTTCGTTTAGCAAATCCTTCGTTATATCGTTGTTGTCTTATATTTGTAACGGCTAACCTGATCGAATTACCTATCGCAGCGGCATCATCAGCAGCAGGATTGGCGATGAGATTATTGTTATTTGCAGCAGGATTACCAGCATCAGTACGAAACTCACTCGACACAGTTGTCCCTAGTCCAGTATCTTTGAACCACATCATATTTGTGGCTATTGATCTGGAATAGTCATCGCTAAACGAAACGATGTTTAGTATTGTACTCGCTATGGGTAAGTGCATCGAAATATCTTCTACGGTTTGATTGGCCAGTTGGTATCGTGCACTCTTAAACAAACTCCAACCATTATTGACGAGAGCGATTTCTACATTAGCTGCAATATCAGCACCTGCTGCATCTAATATTCGGCCACGCACTTCTAACATTGCCTTATGGGGTAGTAGAAACACGTCCTCGTCTCTTGTGTTAAAAGTTCTAACTCCGGTTTTATTCGGTTCGTTCGAGTTCTCATCGAGATACTCGACATACTCTAATTCTGTTACAGCATCGTCAGTATCAATTTCTTCTGCAAAGTCGAGATAGTTTTTAGCTGACATTTATTTTATAATCGTTACACAAAATTAAAAGGCAGCAGGGGTCATCGGCGCTGTTTTCTTTACAAGTTTACGTACTATTTCTTCACCACTCGGCGACAATAATTTTTTTGTTGTAGCTATCATAGCTCGTTTTGTTTCTTCTGTTGGCGCAATATCTGATATTACTCGTTTTATTTCCGACACCGTAGGTGTTGTTGAAGGTCCTTTAATCTTATCAGCAATCTTTTGCCCTACTGCAGTGCCTGCTGAAGATGCCGCCCCTGTAGCGAAAGCTTTACCAGCGTCAAGTGCAATGGGTGCTACTTTACGCGCGATTCCTGGAATATTCTCTGCAATTGTTGTAAATATATTTCCAAAAAATCCACCTACAATTTTTCTTCGATAAACTTTTCTTCGTCTCATTTTATAAAATTATGTACACAAAATCACATGCCTAAGCAGTGCGTAGGTGTAAGTAATACGTGACTATCTCGTTGTTCACGTCTATTTGTCGTCCAGATTGGTCTGTGAGTTGCATTGTAATGCTTGTAATTTGATTCTCCGGTGTTATTGGATAGTAGATAATCTGTCGCGGAGTGATTTGCATGAGAGAACCCGGTGGGACTTCTGGTGAGAAACTGTAGATCGTTTGCCCGCGGTTGCCTTTTGACGTATAAGATCCAGATGCGATAGAGCAATTGATGAGTATTGTATTTACTTCTGTAATATCTACTGGTAGTTCTCCATCAAATGTCAAAGATTTATCTTCACCGGTGGTATATTATAAAACTCTAGTAAAACCTAACATCTTTCCAAAACTTCTTTCTTCAAAGAGGACTTTCATATTTCTTTTCACTGTTATCCTAGCTCGTAAGGTGTTATAATTCGCCGCTAATTCGAAATTATCAGCATTCCCACCAGCTTTTGTTAGAAGCTCTTTTATTGTTCTGTTTAGATCAGTAATGTTATAAGCTCCTTGTGGAATCTGTAGTTTGTATTGTATATCAATAAACTCTTTTTGTGATGTTGGAGATTGTTTAACATTAACGATTAAAATTTCATCATTAATCCCAGTTTTAATATTCGGCATGGCGTTCCAACAAGTACAAGAAATTAATCCAATCTCATACTGTTTTGCAGGATCTAGTTCTATTGGTGGGTTGTAATTTACTGTAAAATTCGCGCTGTTTCCTGTTATTTGTGACGAATCAAGCAATAATGTTGTTTGCATTATACTAATATTTTAGATAAGATCGCGGTGTAAAATTTCGTACTCGGATGATGTTAGTAATCCACTCGATCTTAGATGATCAAGTATATCAATAATTTCGTTATCAATCTCTACACTTTCATTACCAGCTTCTTTAGAGGATATCAACAGCATTAGCCGATCGACTATGTCTGCGTTTGATGTAAAAACTTTAACTCCACCTCCAGTTCTTTCTTCCGGTAATCTTTTATCTCGCTTTTTTCATATTTTTTTAATAGTCTTATAAAATTCCAACTTTTCTTATAACCTCCTGGTTTATTTCGATATCGTTCTGATGTTTTAAGAAAAACCTCAGCAATAATTCCTTCCCTAATATAATTGAGTAATGTTGGAATATTTCTTTCATCTTTTTCATCTTTAATTTTATCATCAGCACGTGAGCCATCTTCTTTAATTCTTTTTAATTTTTCTATCAAATCGTTATAGTTTTCTTCTGGCCAATCTCGAATACTATTAATATTAGTGATATCATATTTTTCCATAAACTCGTTATACTCATCATCTTCTATTTTAACCCTAGCTTGTCTTCTGTAAATTTTTATAGATTCTCCAAAAGGTACCATTTTTATCACACTTTCTTGTAATATTTTTTGTTTCTCAGTTAATTTCTCAGTTTGTTCTGACAATTTTTCCATCATACTTCTTATCTCATCTGGATTAACCGTCAATCTTGTTATTGCGTGTTGAAGTTCAAGAGGATTGTTCATTAGCCTGTCAAACTCAGCTTGTCGTGCAGCAGGATCAGCAATGTTTCTTACAAGTTCTTCTGCAATTTTTTTATTTTCTTCTTTCGATCTTTCTCCAAGTAAACCAAACAAACCCTTTTCTTTCATTTTTGCTAGTTCTTCCGGAGACAATGTTGGTATTTCTGGCTGCTTGCCAAGCATTGCCTCAGTAACAGGTTTGAAAAATTTGGTTCTTTCTTCTTCTGCTTGAACTTGTCCACGTCGAGCTTCTTCCACCTTTTTCTTAAAAGCCGCTCGAGTTTCGAGAAACTTTTTTAGTAATTCGATTTTCTGTTGATGTTTGTCCATTATTTTTATACGCTTTACAAAATTATATCATAGAAACGTCTCAAGGCAACAACGAAACATCTTGGTTGGATCACGCGCTAGCTTGTCAAATAAAAAGAAACTATATCTATCTTTAGTTGCTCGATGATATAATTCGATAAATTTATCTTTTGTAACATCACCACATTGTTCGTTTGCAATATTTCTCACATCCACATTATCTAGTCCGGGAAATAATACGAAACAACCCGTATTTCGCCTAATAAACCTATCAACATTATAAAAACCTTGGGCAAGATAAACAGAATTACATCTTTTATTACGTGATAGTGAAAAATATGATCTAATCTTGTTCATTTCCTCATTGTTTAGCGGAATATCATCAAAGACGATTATCTTATGCTCTGACGAATCGAGTTCATTCACTGGAACGAGTTCTTCTGGTTGTTTTATCAAAAATATATCATCACCAATGCCAAGTTCATCACGAAGTTTATCATTATACTCGTTTAATAATTTGTATTTGTCTTGTTGGGGGTTGATGGTGTAAATATACACCTTATCATAGTTAAAGTTATTATTGAGTAAAAGATTTAATAACAAATTTGTTTTACCAGATCCAGTTCGCCCAACAATAAGATAATGACAGTCTGGAAGTTCATTGTTATGTTTATGCTTCACCAATCGCTCGGTGTCAAAGTTTATTATCTTCGCCATCGTATAATTTTATGTTATATTAATCCAACAATTTTGTGTAGAACGGTATGTATAATGAGCTACTATACAAAATTTGGAACATTAGCAGTAGATTTATTAACAGAAGGTTACCAGGGTGACTTATCCAAGTATGCAACTCTTGATAAGCTCAAAAATGAAATCAACAATTTGTTAAACGTTGCAAGTGTAGATCCAAATGAAGTTGTAGTTTTCCAGGACAAACAAGGACGATTAAAGACGAGTAATGTACAACTATCAGATGTACTAGTACGAAATCCTACTGCAGTTGCTAATAATATTGTTACTTTTAATAATCAAGGTAAGATAGAAGATTCGGGTAGGTCAGTTAACGATTATGTTAGAAAAGCAGGTGATTTATTTACGGGAAACATTGTTATGAACCAGAACAAGATCACATACCTTGGAAACCCAACTGAGGATAATGACGCTGCTACTAAGAAATATGTTGATGATCAGGAATCAAAGTACGTGTCGGTGCGTGGCGGTATAATGCGTGCATTTCTCAACATGAGCAATAATGGCATCAATAATCTTAGAACACCAGAATCTGATTTTGATGCTGTAACAAAGAAATATGTTGATGATATCAACAATGAAATCACCAAGTTCAAAACTGATTTTACTAATCACATCACCACGTTTTTAAATTTTCGCAGAAACATAAACAAAACCAATAACGAATTTTTTGGAAGTCCGCCATCTGTTGATATTACACTCGATAATATTAACACAAAACTCAACGATATTATTAGTGGAATTCCTAGTATTGTTGAGAAAACGAGTATGATTAAAATTCCTCACAAGCAGATTAAAAATATTGTCTATACTGTTGCTTCTGGAATGTCTACTTGGTCGCCGCAAAATAACACTCTCAAACATACTGCAGAGGTCACTGGTGTGTATAGATTGTCCGTGTTGAGCAGTGCAAAGTTTAATATATTTACATTATTTCCATGGCGTCACTCGACTGATAATTTCTCTGGAACTGTGTCTATTGTGTTAAACAAAGATGTTGAAGAAACTTTTATGCTAATAGCAGATGACAAAAAATTAACTGCTGTGTCATATTGGTATTGTCTGGAATTTGTGGCTGAAACACCTCAACTAGTTACTTAATCAAGCCTGAGATTATGTGAACAAATATTATAATGAAAAAAAGTATAGTTGATTTCAATCATA
This sequence comes from Potamilus streckersoni, assembly GCA_016746295.1. Lineage (NCBI taxonomy): Eukaryota > Metazoa > Mollusca > Bivalvia > Unionida > Unionidae > Potamilus > Potamilus streckersoni. The sequence continues at coordinate 10,591 of JAEAOA010001376.1, read as the reverse complement.
TTTCAAAAGATATTCCAGGACAGGATGTTGACGCACTAATACAATACTACAAATATTATCATAAAAAACTTTGGTGCGTTAAAAAATGTTACAAATATTATAACAAAATACTTCGAGTAATATCATATCTACCCTTGTTAATGACTAGTTCTGGCATAATTTCAAGTGGTATATCATTAAACCCGTTTTTGTTAATCATATCCGGTGTTGGTGTTTCTCTTACAGCAGCTTGTAAAAAAGTTGAACCTAAAATTTCGATAAAAAAGCACGGCTGCTTAACATCAATTATAACTTACAAAAAACTACTTGATCAAATAAGATCTTACCTACGAGGAGTAAAATATAGTATGGACGATTTAATACGTGAATTTCGTATTATTGACAACATGTTAACAGATATTCTTCCCATGAGGATCAGCAAATATGAGAAAGATTATCAAAAGAAGTATGATATAACATAAAATTTTATATAATACCACTTACCTTACTGGAATTCTAATGCGTAATTTAGTCCACAATCGCCACGCTCTGCTAAATCGTAATGATTTGGAAGATTGAGTCTGACACATCATTTTGCTTATTCTGGAAGATCACGTAATTAAATTTTACCTGTTACCTAGGTATTTTGCAACAGGTGTTCTATTGTATTTGTTTGGAGGTCTAGAGGGGTTGTTGAGCTCGGATTCTTAGCGCAATTATTGATTGCAACAGGTGTTCTATTACGTTACCTAGGTATTTTGTATTTGTTGAGCTCGGATTCTTAACGCAATTATTGATTGCAATAGGTTTTCTATTACGTTACCTAGGTATTTTGTATTTGTTTGGAGGTCTGGAGGGGGTTGTTGAGCTCGGATTCTTACTTTCTCCTACTACTGTGCCTCATTGCTTGCCACACTGCAGACATCGTAGTGATGACATCACTAAAGCTGTTAATCATATGTAAAAAATTTAAAAGAGCCACAATAAAAGTATTGCATGCACTATCAAAATTTATTTGTACAATAAAACCTGTCTTAAAAGACCACTGCTATGAGATACCACTTGTCTTGAGACCAGGTTCTCCATGTACAGATTTATTGATTATATAATATTATGACGTTTCATGAGAGACCACCTGTCTTGAGAGACCATTATGTTTTGGTAGAAGGGGTGGTTTTCCAAGACAGGTTCTACTGTAATGTCTTTGGAAAGAAAAGAAAGATGAGACTAAATTTCATCTACTTGTTTAAATTCATACAGATATCAGTGCTAAAAAAATTAATAGCCTAATGCCAGGAGCCTCAAATTTGTCTAGAAAACTTTGCACTGATGAAATGCAGAAATTTATTTTCAAGATATTGATATATGTGTCATAGGGCAGCATAATCGGATTAATATCAGATCACCACTATCCCACATTAGGTGGAGATCTCATTCAAAATGTAACACTGCATGTCTTGCTAAAACATGATTTGTATTTCCATACCCACTGACATGGTCATGCATTACTCGTGAAACACAACGGCAAAAAAAACCTGCGTGAGAGGCAATGAATTTTTTGCATATAATGTAAACAACATACTGAACACAGGAGAATCCAATTAGTGAGTGTAGAGATGAACACTAAAAACACCTGCATACCATTAAACCCCTAACTGATGGATGATCTAACCTCTAGGCCACCAAAGTAGTTGAATTTATATCTGAACTGTAGCAACTACAATGTTGTGTGATAAATAATATAAAAATGGGAGACAGTTTAATCATATGGAAATTGGAGTCTCTGCTTGTGGAATTTCAACAAGGATTGTAATTTATTTTAAGTCACAAACCGCAAACCATGTCAAAAATATTTTTTCCCTTGAGTACTAGCTAAACACTGGTATGATATTGAACATAGGTTACATAGTCATATCACATTATAACGAGGCACATTATAAAGGGGGGAACTGTAGCTGTGTGTGACTAGCACATAATACAAACATGAACCTACCTCTTCTGTCTCATCAAACATTAAGAGTTTCTTCATAGCTACAATCTCTCTTGTCTTTTTGTGTATTGCCTTGTAAACAACTCTGAAAGAAACATACAAAGAAAATGTTTTAATGTTGAGTGCATCAGCTTGATGGATAATACCTCAGTGCTGCAATTTTTTAATAAATGTCTTGCTTAATCTTTCATATAATCTGATTTTTCCAGCATTACATGATGATGACTATTTTACATCTGGAAAAAAAATTATCAATTGTAAAAATATCAACTTTGCTGACATCTACAGCGTCACAATGTGCATCCCACTGAATGTTGCAGTTTTTTTCGACACGCAAACTTGGATCTCCATTCCCACCAATGAAACTTAACAATAGTCAACACCTGGCAAAACTGTAGGCATTTTGACCATCCTATCAATTGGGGAGAAAAATTGTGATTGAGCGAGTCGACTGTGTTATATGCATTAAAAAAAACCCCTTCCCTCATTTTTAAAATAGTTTTCTGAGTACTTAGCCTATAGGTCTTCTATGTAAGACCAAATGTTACAAATAATTGTAATTTTAACATGTTCAAATGGTTCAGCTAACAATTACTTAGTTACTTACTCTAAATCCTAACGTTGTATGCGATCCCTTTGTCTTTGGAAAATAATCGGCAGTCAGTTAAATTTATCTGAAAACATGAAAGTAAATTAGAGTTGGAATGAGATTTAAGGTCTTGGCTTTGTTTTTGGCTTTTTTAAATATCACCCACACTCTTTACTTTAACTTATAACAGGATTGACGGCAAAAGGAAAAGATCAATGAGCAGGACTGCTAGGAACAACATCAGGATCAGCGACTGCGTTCCTTGAATTTGCATTAAATCAAAATGCTGTTATTTTTGTTAATTTACCCTTAGGCTGAGATGATAAACATGCCGCGTCTAACTTGTGTTTACCCGTGGTAATGTTGCACTGCGGACAGTATATAATTCAAAAGAGATTTTTCCATATTTTGGGTATTTATGCGCAGCAGTCGGTACTTCAAAGGTAATCAATTTTCTCTCGAGTGTCGACAAATCTATTTATTGCTAGATTAAAAAAAAAAAAAAAAAACAGGAAGAATTAGCAGTGGTTCAATTACTTGTAGCTGTTTCCGGTTGAGTTTTCCAAGGTCGGTCGATTGAAGATATCGTATCCTACCGTACCTAGGCCAAAAGTCTGCATTAGCAAATAATGATGTAACATTGCACGGTACCGGCCGGTTAGTCCAACGAAAGCGAGATTTGTTTATGTGGGACTATAGGTCAGTGTACAATTCTGAAATAATCTGACTTCCTTTCATGAACCCGTTGAATTTTTCCACTCCAAATCAAAGATTGTATGTACAAGTTAAACTGACTAAAAATTCGCTAATTGGTATTTTTGTCGCTATTAAGGGAAAAAAATCACAATTTGCGACTTTAGCGAAACCCAGGACGATCCATGAAAATACTGTATTATTAGACAATGATTTTTAAATCTGAAAACAGAAATGCATAATGTAATTATGTTTTCTACATAAATGTTATAAAACTCAGGAATGTAAAATTCGGAATAATTGGAAAATGTATATGCCTTAGCGCATGGGATACTGTATTATAAAGGTTTCAATATTGGCAGAACCAAAATATGCATACATATCTGTGATTATTTAAATAAATAAATACATTATGTTTAAAAAACAGAGGTAGAGATATCTAAAATACAGTACCAAATTAAATCTCTCTCTCTCTCTCTCTCTCTCTCTCTCTCTCTCTCTCTCTCTCTCTCTCTCTCTCTCTCTCTCTCTCTCTCTCTCTCTCTCTCTCTGCGCGATTATTTTTATGTGCGTTAGATTTAGGATGATAACAAAATAAATCAGATTATGGCAAACAATGAAAACAAATTTTCACTTGCCATGAAAAATTATTAATATTTATACTTCCTTGAAAATAGAGAAAATTGATTGGCTGCCCGTAAAGTATACCACGTTCAACACCTTGAAACTCAGGGGACAAAAATTGAAATTAATACCTGTATTGGTCCTTGGAGGACAGACTCTTAACCAAGCAACACTGTTTTATCTGCATTCAACCCCACCAACCCCATTATTAAAAGATTTCAGAATTTCTAGTTGCTTTGAGAGGATTTGTATTTTTCCCAAGTCACATTAGACATTACTAAATAATAACAAGAAATAAAATATTGTTTGTTAATTTGAACGATATAAAAAAGAATGGACTTATTCAGTTATTTAAGCTTGGCCAACGTTTTCTTTTCATTTATACTGGCAACGTAATTTTTTGTTAATTTTTTTCAGTACCTATATAATATTTATACTATTATACAGTAAAAACAATACAATGATTGCAATTGTTTGGGTTAGATCGATAGATAGTAAAACAGTATTATCTTCGAAATCCTGCTCAACTGAAACGCTCGCCAGCGACCAATAAATGATTTTCTAAAATGTGTGATCCGTGAACATTAGTACTAATATTAGTACCTTAGTCCTACCTGGTGGACACGGTACTAATATGAGTCTATGTGTCTTGCTGGAGCAGTCGGGTGTAGTTCACATTAGGCTCTGTTTTAGCCTAATATAAAAGACTGAAACAAGTTCTTTGATATATTATAAAATAAATGGAGTAGTCCTCTTATTTAACACTGGAATTATCGCAAATCATCGTAGAAATAGTGGTAAAATATCGTTTACCTTTCTTATTCGATAGTTTCGTTTTGACCGTCCACCATATTACTTCAAATAATGCCTACTTCCGTTCTCAGCCTCGTTTGTTTGTGCGTCATATCAAGACGTTAATGCCTTATTGGGAAACGTAAACAGATCGTAGTAAAAGAATATGGCTCGGTTTGAGTTGGAAATTCTGCGCATTAAAAGTAAAAACGGTTTACCGGTGACTTTGAAATTCCACCAAGAAGCAATTATTTTCTCAACAAAACCGTATTCCGCAATTTATGCAAGTATCCATTCTCCATCGTCTCGCGTTATGTCATTCAACAAATAATACTATAGCGTAGGATATCCATATATAGTCTGGAAAGCCTTATGTAAACTATTTGTGTTTCTGACTGTAGTAGGGATGTTTTTTTTTTGCTCCATTACATGATAGGGATCAGTTCGTAGCCTCATCCACAAGAAAACAAATTGACGCTAAGACATCGTATCTACAAGGTTATATACGAATGAGAAAGATAAAATTAGACTTACCCATAGGCCCCTTGTCCAATTTTCATTAGCTTTATATAAGACGAACTTTGTTGAGGTTCAGACATTTTCGCAAAACGCAACCACCAAAATGATAGATCAATGTTTCCGTTAATTTATATTACGGCCTATTCGGAGCATCCTCGGATATTTCTCCAAGACGAAATTCCGTTCGTTTCAGCGCGATGTTCCGAATGAGGTCTACAATTTTCATCAAGGTAAAGGTTGAGTGCTGTTACGCTTGGGTTCCAGCGATTTCAAAACTTTGGAGCGCGTCGTCGTTTGATCATAAAAAAGTTAAAAATATAACATCTGCGCTAAACAATTCTCCCGGTTATGAGCAAATTTGGGTCAAGTTTAGAAGGATAATTCAATTAAAGTCTTTTCATGATTTCAACCTATTACTCAGTGCCATGTCCGGCAGCTTATATCCGGGTGTCACGAATGAGCACTAAGTGATTCCTGAGGGACATTTTTTTTAAAAAACTCAACCTAAAGGTGTCAAGTACTAAGAACAGGAGTATATGTTTTGTTTTGTACAGCCGTTGAAATTTTAGAAATAAAAGAATCAACAATGTTAAAGATTAAAGAAGTAATTTCGTAATTAAGGAAGGAAGAAAAATTAGTCAACAGTTCTCGTGTCATCGAGAATATCACTCTTTCTAACAAATCAATATAACTCTGTTGACAAGATATACTTGCCATATAATACCAGTAAGGTGTAAGAAACAAAAAGGTACTTAACGGCTTATCAATCATACCTTGTCAAGGGCCCAAACGATTTAATACTGTATATTAATCCAAAGAACGGAATACCAACTTGAAAAAAAACAACAAAAAACATGAATATATAAAAGATAAAGTCATACACGTATTTTTATTAGTATCGGTATGTTAAGTATCATATAAATTCTTTACACAAATTTATACACGTTATATACATATGATGACTGAATTTTCAATGAAGTTTTACAAAATGCAATTTTTGTTGTTGTTACTTAAATTTATATCATTTAATGAGAGATCATTTAAATACTGCAATACGTCTTACACTATAAAAATACTGCAAAAATCCCAACTGTTTTCTAAGTTTGCGAATTTAGACACGTGATACATGACACATCAGGCTGAGTCAATAAATTAGGACCATGGCTGAGGGACTACAGATTCTGTACATTTTTCTAGGATGCTGGTTCTGCGAATTTTTGTATGCTTACGTGGCAAGACAAACTAAATTTTGCGTAGGTCATGAACTGAGAAGTCTAGAGTCATTTATGGAAAACTAAATGTGCTATCATAGAAGTTTGGATATTTTTGTAAATTTTATGGAAGATATATTGTAATTTAAGACTTCACAGCGTTCGCCTTTCTTATCCTAGGTAAGAAAAAATACGTACTACATTTAAAAGATTTTTTTACGCCACAGTGGAAGAATTGGATGTTTTAAGATATTAGGTTTAATTTGTTTTAGAAACAATTTTAATCCCTCCTAAATGTGGATTATAAGATACTAAGCAAAATTTTAGCGAATAGGATAAACAAATTGCATGCCTACAATAATTAACGAAAACCAATCTTGTGGAGCTAAAGGGAAAGATATACAAAGTAATGTTTTAAATATGAAAACCATACTTGAGTAATTTAAAACAAATAATAAAACTGGCGCTATGGTGATAGTAGACCAGGAAAAAGGTTTTGATAGAATTGAACATAACTACATAGGGAAAATATTTTTAAAAAATTGGATTCGGAAAAAAATTTTCGATATTGGACTAAAATCCTGTATAATGATATAACTGCCAGAATACAAGTAAATGGATTAATCACGGAAAAATTTGAAATAAAAAGATCAGTGAGGCAAGGATGCCCACTCTCCATGCTATTATGTGTAATAGCTATCGAAATTCTAAGTATTAAAATATGGAACAATAGCCAAATAGAAGGAATACACATACCTAATTTGAAAGATGAATTTTAAATGCTACAACATGCAGACGATTGTACAAACTTTATAAAATAACCTAATTTCTTCCAACAATTAATGAAGGAATACGAAGATTTTGGTAAAACATCAGGGTCGAAAATCAATCATGATAAGACAGAAAAAAAATAGGAAACTGGAGAAGGAATCACCCTGGATTGCCTCCACAATGCATAAAGAAAACGGTAAAAGCCATAGGGATTTTTTGGGGCAAAATGAAGAACTCGAAAACTATAAACAAGTAATAAATAAGATCAAAAAAGCACTAGAAATCTGGGCACCTATGCCAGTTAGTTTAATGGAAAGATCACAAGTAGCTAAAACGTATTTATACTTAAATATAATCTGTCATAAAATCTTTTGGTATCAATAATAAAAGTTTAGAAAAATTGGATAATGAGATAATAACTATATATGGGACTATACAACACATTATATACAGAAGGAGACTTTGTGTAGGGCCATTGAAAAAGGAGGTTTAAACCTACCATGTCCAATTCTAATTAAAACGGCTAACATTATACAACGTATTAAAAACATTAAACCCAAAACTGTAAAACATTGTGAAGGTCTATATTTATATTGGTTTGGGTACACTTTAAAAAATACAAATGAAATATATAGGAATAATGCCATCAGCAAAATAATTGAAGTACCCCAAAAATTACAACATATAAAAGATATATTACTTAAATATAGAGAAATTGAAATTGTATGGGAGGAAAAAAAATAACACCTATAAAACTATAAGAGACCTTTTTATAAAAATAAAAGATGTAACTTTGAGAGTAAAGTGTGGGGGTAAACTGGCTAAATATTTGGAAACTGTGGGCAAAAATAAAATCACTTAAAACACAAAGCATAATTTTTAAATTCTTACAAAACGCATGGTTGCCTGGGGATGTAGCTAAAAGAAGAAAGTTAATAAAAATGACACCAAAATGTCACGTGTAAAAAAAAAAGCTGAATACACAATGAAACATGTTTTAATAAACTGTGAAATGATAAAAACTGAGAGAGAAGGAATAATTAATATCTTCAAAAAATACGGATTATATAAAGCAGAAAAGTTTTTATATTTAGATACTAATTGTAATCAAACCGAATATATGCAAGTAATAAGTTTTATTATAAATACAACGAATAGATGTGGCTCAATTTTAAGTGTAAGAAAGTAATTCTTAATCCGCTCTAATCTATAGCTGTTTTTGTTTTTGTTTTTTACAGGTAACTCCACGCATGGAGGAAGTAAGGGATCAGGACGACGTAGGGCTATATCTCATGGTGATACGCGAAGTGAGCAAGCCTGCGGAAGAGCCTCAGAAAACACTATGTGTAGTTTTACTCCGATCTCTTTTACGGACTTTTTTTTCGAAAAAAATGTGGGAAGGGAGGGTCCGAATTTAAAAAACTTTCAGACCCTGACTCCCTAACAACAAAATTTTTATCTCTAATAGGCAGACGTATGAATAAGAACGCACACAATAAGGATAGATCTAAATTTTTAAATAAGTAGTAAACTACGTCTGACCTCTAAATTCAAAATTAAATAAAATATTTAAATTTCATGGGGATGAATATATTATAAGTATCCATGAATGGATTTTAAAAAAAAGAATTGAAGAAGGGGAGTGTGTAATAGTAGGACTTGGATGCATATAATAAAAATAGGAAAACTGAATGATTTTGAATCTGATCTAATTTGGCTGTCCTTACAAGAATACAATATATAGCAACATACACATGCACCAAACATATAGCAAACACATGACATAGGGGACCCTAGCCAAGGTTAAACTACATATAAAAGGTGAATGACTCCGACAAGGGAGATAAAGCCTTGTCGGAGAAATGAACCTATAGAAAACACTAGGGAAACAAAAATACCACAACACAATTTGATTGAATGGAAAATTAATTTTTTTTTTAATTTAAAAAACTATAAACATAACAACACATCAGGGGGAAAACAAGAAGACATAAAACCAAGGACCTGTACCATGACCACGGACCAAAAGAAATAGGAAAGTAGTCTAAGATCAAGTCTTGCTCCTGGCAGAATTGAACTTCAGTCTGTTGCCCTTTCAGGTACAGGTTGGTCCTTATGGATCTTTAAGCTAAGGATAATCATAGCCCTACAATTTAAAACATCGACCCAGAAAATTATATTTTGGACTCGACCCCAAAGCATAGATATCAGGGTCGATATCTTGCATTGTAAGACTTTGGATAACCATAGTCGACTTAAAAACAAAAACAAAAATAAAAAAATCTTACAAATATATAAGGGGCTTCGTCTTTCATTGTAGGACTAGGTATAAGAAACGTTTTTTTTTTTTTTTATAAAGTTCTGTGACTACTAAAATAATCGCATCTTCCAAACTTTAACTAGGTATAATGCCAAAAAAATGAAGGATTTTGAATAATTTGACTTTCTCTTTGATTTTGCCAAGTTTTCATTTTTTTTATTCATGACTTATAGCATAATATTTGAGTGTATATAAGAAATTTACTACTTTGTTTTACATAGACGATGATGCTGTTTTAGATGGTGTGAAAAAAAGACAATCATAACAGAGCGGTAGAGATTGTGGAATTAAGTAAAATTATTTTTAAAAATGTAGCTCAATTAAGATCTTTATGAAATGGTTACCTTAAATAGACTGGTAAGTAAAATAAAAAGTCTTTTGAAAACATTTTCTACTGGAAATGATGTACAGTATTGCATGCTAATAAACAGATTAAATAGTGAAAAAAATTATCATAAAAAAACAACAAATAAACTGAAAATCATCCTCACAGGAGTCCTCCGTACGCCGGTTTTTGTTGCAAGGAGGAAAGTTTTGCGGGTAAAAAAATATGTTCTAATCACGTAGGAAACTGAAGCTTAGATTTTTTAGTTTGTGGCTGACTTCTTTGATCAAAGGTCGCAAGTTTGCCTAGATGAAGGAGCCGCTAATGGCTCCCTTTGAATGACCAAAGAAATACCGGTACGTTATTGCTGGGGCAACATCAAATAATCGTAGCATAGTTTGATATTTTTTTAAAGAAAAAAATTCCTTAGTAGACCTCGGTACTTCAGAGGTAATTAGATTCCATTGTAGTTACGGCAAATTTTTTTTTGTTGTTAATTTTTTTTTTATAGTGCCGTCGTGTGGTTGAATACTCATTTCACGTTTCCGCCCTCTGAGGTAATCGCTGCTCCGGAGAGAGTTGCCGGGCTACTTTGATTAAATTACCGCCTACAGGATTACGACCAGATAGCAGCGTAAGCGGATTAGGATAGAACAATGCCCTATTCGTGCGGTTGGTTAATACGAAATAGGGATTTGTTTATGTAACAATTGATTCCAGGGCGTTTGCAGCTTCGCAGTCCCCCCCCCCCCCCCCCCCCGCTTTTTCGGGGGGTTTT
>JAEAOA010001375.1:117500-289994 GCA_016746295.1 Potamilus streckersoni | reverse complement strand
ATATTTTTATATTTCTGATAAATATATTCATTATTATTTTTAATTATATATATATATATATATATATATATATATATATATATATATATATATATATATATATATATATATATATATATATATAGGCTGATTTTTATATTTTATATTTTTATATTTCTGATAAATATATTCATTATTTATTTTATATATTTGTCTGATTTTTGTCAAAAATAATCAGTAGAGATCCTAGTGATTACCCTTCATTGGCACCCCTGATAGCCTGTGTCTTTTCTGAAGTCCTAACATGTTCGTCTCTCTTATGACTTATTATGCAGCACTTCACAATACTGTTTCTTTTGGCTAGCATTCCTTTCTGGAATGTGTTATTTTGGGGGTTCTCCATGGGACATAGAGACCAAGGCATGCTACTGATTATTTTAGGGGCGACGCATTGCATAGAGGTTTCGATAAATAAAACCCTGTGAAAACCCTGTGGGTACACAAAAATGTACTCACGTGGCTGACACAGTGAGATATTTATCGAAACCTTAGGCGAGCCCTGTCCCCAATTATATATATAAAAGGCATCCCCGGGACCAAATCCATTTCGGCGAAATCTGGACTCGAACCACAGATGTATAGATTTAGAGTCCAACGATCTACATCTACACCATGCTGCGTTCGATGAATATAACAGTTTTAATCATTACTATATTATGTAATGGTTTTACATATATAATTTTATTAAGATAGCCATTTATGTGTATGAATCTTACTAAAATATATAAATAAAATTACAATCATTTATAAATTTATGTGTATGAATCTTACTAAAATATATAAATAAAATTACAAGCATAAAAATGGGAAAAAACCCATACCGGAAATCGATTAACGTGTTTGAATAACCCAGATGTGTATACAATGAGAGAGTGCAATTCATTAAATTGATGTACTGTTTGTGCAGTCTGCAGCTAAAATATATCAGCCGGCTATATGAATTATATTGAAAATAACGTAGGCCATGGATCGATAAACACAAGTAAGTCTTGGCTTGTTTATAAAGGTAACTATTTAAACCTATCTGCTTCAAGCTATTTAATTCTCCAGACTAATGCAGCACACTTTGCTGTAGATTACGATATCGGTCTTAAGTTACCACACTATGCAAAAAGGATTCAATTACGTCTGTATACATAGGTGATATTACGTCATCCAAGGTCAGTAGGTATACAAACAACCGGCAGGGGAACTAACCGTATGTTTGGTTTCTAAACAGACAGACAAATAAACACTTAGAAAATCTACAGATTTCTGAAATATTTACAGATTTTAACATAAATAATAATTTATTTTAATTTTTGCTTGTTAGCGTAATAATATTAATTTTATTTTGTTTTTGGGCCAAATTTCAAATTGTTATAAATAATTCATGTGAATCCTAGAAAATCTACAGATTTCTGAAAAATATGACTTTTGTTATCTTTAGTTAAGTCAATTTAATACTACTTTTTTATTTTAAACAAATAAATATATATAATGAATAATGAAAACATTAATGATATTATTTCTGATATTAAAAAATTAAAATATAAAGGAATTCAGATATCTAATAATCTTGACTCTGAAAAAATTATGTATGAGTTTGAATTGTTGCAGCAAAAAAATTTCAAAATAAATTCACATTACCATCTGATTATAGATTTATCAAATCTAATTATAATTCTATGTTAGAATCTTTAGCTGTCGTGGACGAAAATTACATAAAGCTATTCATACCTCCTGCACGCTCAATCGAAAAGATCAAAAATGCACTATCTCACAAATACGAAATTAAAAAACGCACAGACCGCCGAATATGCAACTGAGAAAGCTTATGCTTTTTGATTCTGCGATAAATGACACTAAAAGTATAGACGGTAATAGTCAGGAAATATAATTGTAGCTAAGCAGGACCCTTGGCAAGATTGATAGTCAAATTTTGTATATAAATGATATTTTTCTGAGTAAGGGTACACAATTATTCATATTCAAATATAATCCTTTGGTCATACTTTATTGAATATGCAGACTTGTACATATGATCAGCCACACGTTTTATTGAAGCCACAAAAGTATCAAAATAGCTGGCAGCTGCATGCATATAATTAAAAACTATTTTTTCACCAGTATCTGTGTTGGTAGAAATAACTGTCTTAGGAGTCTTAGGATAAATACCAGTATTTCCATCCTTACAATTTTGGCTTTGTGTAATTGATTCTAAGTTATGTAATTGGTTATTTTGGGGATTTCAATCTAAATGATATACAACAAGTCCATCTTTAACAATTCCAAAATGATATTCGAATATTAATTTATGACAACAATTATTTTTTCCCACCAATACTAAATATAAAATAACCATTATTATTAAGATTACCGAGTGGTTTCTTTAGTCTACAGTGTCTAATAACACCATCTCTGGATGCCTCGTAATTCGTATATATTGGATGTCTCACAAATTCTTTTTGTTCCATTTGTATATAATATTTATTTGTTTAAATCATTATTTTTGAAATCTGGTTAGATAACCATTTTCTGTCTTTATAGGAGATTTACCTGTCGATGTATCTTTTTTTGTCATAATATCGTTAAGTTTCCTATATTTTTTACCCCCGCAATTTTCACATAATTGCGTTTTTCCTCTAACTCCAATACCACATTGAATACATGGTTTTGGTCCAGTACTTCCATGTCTGATACTCCGCATATGGTAACCGCAGTATTTGTTTACGCATGACTTATTACAATAAGAAATATGTGCAATTTGTAACCAAACACATATATTTTCTGTTTGAATCATTTTATATATACTATATTTCCATTTGAATATTTGTCTTAATTATAATAATGGAAGAATTATCAGCAACTGAACCATCTGCTACTAGATTTGATCTTGACAGACTATTAGGATATAAATTTAGTGTTTCGATGCAAGATCTAGCTTCAATGAATATAGATATAACTAAACGTATCCGTGAGGCCAAAATAGAATTTCGAGAAGATGGTGTTGTGTATGTTTGGTCAACTTTTAGAGTTGAAAAAGTTATTAATGTGATGAACGACAAACGAGCAGAAGTAATTATGAACCACCTTTGATAATCAAAAATATCTTATTTTAATAAAATTTATTGTGAATACAGACGATAATATTTGGATATTTCGTGACAAGAGAACTCCTATACATATACAGTCTGGAAATAATAAAATGATATTATTAAGTAACAAATCCAAACCTGCAATACTGACTGGTATTGATAGACCGTATTTTGAGCGAGGGTATCCAGTTACTGCTGTGGTATATGGATTGTTTTTACTGAATGATAAACCTAATATTGAAGATCTCAAACCGATGAAACTGTCAGAATTAAAAATAAATTGCGTGGCTGAACGCATTACTGAACATTTTACAAATGCGATGCGTGGTAATGGCTTAACAGATTTAAGACGCAAAAAATATGTGAATGGGGAAAGACCGTTAAAAATTCGTGTGCATCTATTAAGGATGTTGCTCAGCTAGAAAAGTTATTAAAATTTCCAATAACAGTAAAAACACTAACAGGAGAGATATTATACAAACCAAAATATATAAGAAATGGAACCCTATAACGATTATTGATCATAATGCACATGCATGGACTGATGCAGTAACTGTATTTCCACGAGACAGAATGATTAAATTTTATAATGGTCATATATCTGATTTTATTAAAAGTATCAGTAAAAATGATCCTGTATCTATTTGGTTATTTCAGAGTTCGGAACACGATTGTCACGATCAATTTGTACGACCGAATGGTGATATTTATCGTACAGAATCTGTTTATGAAGAAATGAGAAATCTTGCACTAAAATATACTTCTGACGATGTCAAAGTTAGACAACTACTGAAAACCGTACCAGCAGTAGCGGCCCATTTCGCTCAGGAAAAAAATTCATGGAAACCTACAAGATCATAATTTATTGAGGATATACAAAACAGTTGCATAGAATATGGGCACGGTGGATTATAGAATACTAAATACGGTTATGATGATGTTGTATCAGTCGATATGGCTGCAAGTTACCCTGGGATTTTCTTGGATATGGTGAGTGTTCTAAATATTTTAACAGATTCGGACACCCCACACATGACACGACCAGAGTTTCAATAAATGGACCCTTACCAGATTTTGACCTAAAAGGATTTGCATATGTAGAATCATTCGAGTTCGCAAAAAATCTCCATCCTATTACTTATGTTTGGTTTGGTAAACACCTTTCAGAAAAATGTGGGGCTCCAATAGTATTATTAAGATATATGCTTGATGTTTGAATATTAATATCGTTAAAAGTTAATGAAGCGATTATATCCTATAATACACAAAAGCAAGTTTGGTTACGAGAACCTGATAGATTTAATATTGATGATGCCAGGAAAGAATTTCCTGATCTTGCCGAAGATGACATTATTAAAATTACTAATAATATACGTAAATGTGGAGATGAACATGATGAGAAGCGTGCAAAAGATCTTGGCAGAAAGATAATTGGTAAATTTACTCAGGGTAGTTCATACGGTCATAAACGACACTGTACAAGATTGATTATGGACGATACTGAGTTAGATTTTATAATTAATGATACAACGGAGACAAAACACAGTTATAAGCCGAAGTAATGCTTATTTATCGGATGGGACCAAACTAGGTACCATTGTTAGCTATATTGAGGGCGATTCACCTCAGTTTACTCATTTAAGATCTTCAATGCTAGCCTATGTTTCTATAAATCTACTGTCTATGATAAATAGATTTCCTCGTTACGCTGTTAGAGTTGCTACGCATTCATTTTATATAAACAAAAAATATAAGGATTTATTAAATCCGCTTCTTGGTAATGGTGAGTGGGGAACATGGAGGATAAAGCAAGAAATATACTTAGTTATTCCGAATTTTTCTGACGTTGATATTAAGAAAATTTATTACAGAAATATTAATCAAATATTAGAATCATTTGCACCATATGTGTATGATCCTGTGGATAGGCATAAGACCGTTTATCTTAATGGGTGTGGAGGGTCGGGTAAAACAACTGGTGTGATTAAATTATTTATGAACAACAATTCAGATATGATTGTATTGACACCTACACATAAACTAGCCAGAGAGATAAAAGAACGAGGTGTAAAACTAGCACATATCATAGTTTCTTTAGATGGTGTGGACATACGTGGACTCCTGATCGAATGGGTGAGAAATATATACCTAAGTATATTATATGGGACGAAATATGTACGGTGTCGTTAGAAACACTAAAAATATTCCTTGAATGGTTATTAACAAAAAATACTGCTGTGATTATGTGTGGTGATCATGGTCAACCACCACCTTTTGTTGGACAGTCTCCACATGAATGGCTAAATAATGATATAGATTATTATGAAGAAATATATGATGATCATAGAGCTATTGATGAACCACTGAAAGAACTTAAAAGATTAATCAGACTACAAACAGATAACATACAATGTGAAATAATGCGTGAGATAATTCCAGAAACTACGATGAATGATTTTTGGGCTTTATGGAGACCCACTGATTTGATAGTCGCAAGTAGAAAGATAGTTCTTTATGAATTGATTCAATATTTTTTTCCGTTAATCATGTACGTGGCGCTATCAAACAACGCCATAATACCATTATTAACAAAACCAACACTAACATCGGCTGCATATGCTGCTGGTGCTGCAGTATTAGCGTTGTTTAAAAAAAACTTCACTTTCGACTTCAATAAATGCTTTAGCAGGTAGAAAATATATACTTGTATCTTGAACCTGTAATTCGATTCGTCCACTCTGATCTGGAATTCTGGCATCATAAGAATAATACTGATAATCGCGCACAGACTCATCTCTGAGAACTGGTGAGTCCATGTCAAATGCGGGGTCAGATATGCGCTTGAACATCTTCATTATTACCATCTTCGTCTAACACTAAGACCACTTCCTGCTATCAGACTAGCGGTTATATTTTTTCCTTTTCCGACATTGGGACATCAACTAACTCCTCTAGTTTTTGATTAGCGGCTTGATTTATTATTTTACTTACACTTGTGGGCATCACTTCAGTCCTGGGCAATTTCACTGTTTGAGGTCGGACGGGTTGTGGTTTGCGTACTAATCGCGTTAGTCTATCTTTGTTCGCTGAGAATGCTTTGCTAGCAAGGTTACCAGCAGCGTCTATACCTTTTTCACGAACAACATCAATAGCTTTCATCCCTAGTTGCTTTGCAATAGGTATTGCTTTTCGGGCTATTTTTCTAAATAGACAATGTACAATTTCACCTAGTCCATCTCTGTAGGCTGTTCTTTATACCGGTAATCGAAAGTTTATTACCCTGACCATGGTAGGTCCACGTTGAGCACCATGCATAATCATTTTATTATAAGTTGACTATGTCACTAATTGTATCTAATCACTGAGCCTTAGTCACTGTGGTAATCATCGGCAATTTCATTAATGAGTGATCGATACACATCAATGTCCATAATACCGCCACTAAATAATCGTTTACAAATATCTGCTGCTTCATTAATGATTTCTGATGAATTATTACCAGCTTGTTTTCCTCCAATGAGGATTTCTAATCGATCAACATCAGCAAGGACATTATTGGGACAAGTAATAAGACCACTTCCTAGACTACTTCCAGTTGCACCAGGAGTGTCTTGAAATACTTCATCTTCCTCTTCAATTGGTTTCGGTAGTGCTATTTTACTTGGTTTTGATGGTATTTTTGGCGATACTGGATAATCACGAAGTGATTTGTCAAATGATTTCGGTTCTTTTTGTCGTTGTTCGCATCGTTGTTCTCGTTGTCGTTTTATCTCTTGTAGTGGTGATTGTAGTCGTGGTACTGGTCCCTCTGGTATTTTAAGTTCTGGTGATGATGGTTGGGATTGCAATAGTTTTATTGTTTCTTGTTCTCGTTGTTCATTCTTTTCTATATATTCATTTACATCTTTATCAAATATGTTAAAATCTCTGATTTCTTTATTAGATCTGATTTCTGGAATATTAGTAGCGATGCGATATACATCCCTGATCCATTAGGAAGAGTTTAGAGATTTAACATTTTCTGGTTTTACATATTTTTTCTTTCATGATATCCATACGCGGCAATATCAAGTAATTGTTTTGGGTCCCTGATAGCAGCAATACCTTCAGGTGTAAATTTGTCTATTATCTTAGTTCTGGTTCTTAGTGGTTGATGAGGTTGGATGGGTGGTGGTAGTTGTAATGGTTGAGCTTCTTGTGCACGAGCAATATCGGGAGGTAATGTTGCAAGAGCTTGTTGTGTTGCTTTGTTTACTGTAATCTTTTTTGTTGGTTTTACAATCGGTTTAAATAATTGTTTTGTTTCTTCCTCAAACTCAGTTAAATCCCTCTGACGAAATTGTAATTGTTCTTTAACAAAATCACGAACAGGTAGATATTTTTTAACTGCCTCTAATCGCTCTCAAGCTAATTTAGCTGAGTGTGGTTCTCAAATACTCATTATTGATAATATTTACAATGGCTGTTTAATTCATAGCAGCAGAGAGGGTGAAGGACAACACTTGAGTCTCTTTACGAATAAACACAATCGCCTTACAACCTCAGGAAAAAATAAGTCAAAAATAGCATAACAAAAAAGCTAACATAAACGATTTTATTATACAGTTAAATGCATAACCGTGTGGAAATAAAAAGTTAGAGACTTTGGTTTAGCGTTGTTGTCGTATTTTTGTTTTCATCCTCTGCAGGAACCTTTATTTTTCGTTAATGATTCGAGCAAAATTTTGTAGGGTTCAGCCTCTCTGCTGCTAAAACCCTAACCTGCAAAATTTTATTGTAAATAGAAGGATAGGTAGTAGTTTGTGTATATAATCTATCCTGACTATTTTTGTCTTTGCATTTCTTGTATTTGCACAAACATTTAATAATAAATATGGCGTTGAATTCCGAGATCAAATGGAAAGAACCTATTTCCTAGTTGTTATCTCCCTTTCATACAAGGAGGATGTGACGTCATTTGAGACCGATTTCCTTACAACAGGCATATTCATATTCAGTGTCAAGTAGAAACGATGTTTCAATGCGCAGCTCTGAATTGTGTGAATAATAGCAGTTCCGGATAAATATTTCTTTTTGACATTTCGAAAGGACCCTAAAAGGTGATTTGTATGGGCGATCAATTTAAAGACAGAAGGGATTTATGACCGAGACATTTCGAGCATGAAAGTTTTTCAAAAGACCAGAGACTCTTCAAACTATTGGGTCTGAGCCAAAACGTTAGCGTTTGAATCCTGATGCAGTGCCGACACATTTTTAAATATTTTTCTACTTTGATAACAAGACAGAAGACGGGAAGCAGGCCGGTGAGTCGTAGTCGACATAGGCTAGGGAGCATTAAGGACTCAATAATTCAAGAGCACCGTCAACGTTTCAATACATGAACGTGTAATTTCAACCAATAAAATTAAAATCCTCAGTAGCTTCTGATATTTTATTTTGCCATCATACACATACATTCACACATATTTCTAGAACTGTCAAACGGTTTCAGATTCATCAGTCAGAAACGAGAATACACGAATCATGTGAAGGTTTCAAATGAGAAGGTCTTGTGAATCGTGCTCACTACACATGATGGTAATAATTTTATATTTCTTTTACCAAGTATCTTCAACAGCCGGTGGAAAAAAATCGTCTATATGATATGTGTCAGTCGACTCTAAAAGGACAAATAAATTTACTGAATAGTATAGTTATTACACATAATTTCACAACAATTCAATCACTTTTTACATGGTAATATGGTATTTATTTTTTAACAGATTGGTTTATGGAGCCTTGGAAGAGGCGGGGATGTAACATGTGCTCTCTCTCTCTCTCTTTCTCTCTCTCTCTATCTCTCTCTCTCTCTCTCTCTCTCTCTCTCTCTCTCTCTCTCTCTCTCTCTCTCTCTCTCTCTCTCTCTCTCTCACACACACACACACACACTTTTTCTTCCGAGATCCACTGAGATTGGCAACAAATATTCCATTCTTGGTTGGACATTGGAACACATTTACTACACAAGTACTTGTGTGAAAAAAAGGCTAAAATTATTTGAAGAAAAAAAACTGTTTCCTGTTTGCTATTTCAAATGTCTATTTCTTTGACGAGCATTCATCCTATTATGTCACGTACAAGTCCATATCAATAGCTGATGGATTAATCTAGGCTATAGAAAGTGAAAACCAATTTCCAGCCTACCCCCAACAAAAAGAAACTGGCAAGAAAAACTCTGATCTGTAATAATTAATGAAACAAAAAAATGAATTGTGAAAGAAATCGTAATTGGTAGAGAATTCTAGCCCTCTCCCTACCCGGTTTATTTACTAGATTTGGTGCTGTTATTCAGTATGGTATTTAGAATTAAAGGTAGTTTATAATCATCGTCATTGTCAGAACCTGACGATTCCTGTACATCTTTGTCACACGGATTTGTCTCGGGTTCATACATATAATATAAGGTTTGATGTCAATGAAATATTGTACTTCTGGATTGTCATCCATATCACTGTCATCACTGACAGTCGACATAATTTAAACATTCAAGTACAGCCAACTCATAGAATGCTTGAGTGTATTATCATATAAGTCTCCAGTTTTATCAATGAAACAAAACAAAATTTCTGACTACATGAAATAAACTTAGCGGTAATATAAAATAATTTTTTTATAATACAGTTAAGGTGATTTAATGTAGGCAGAAATTTCGTCGTGCTTTATTGTTAAAACTGCAGACTCCTGTGCTATTTTTGTAACATAATTGAAACCGAGTGCGACTTCTCTGTTTGGACTAAATGAATAACAACACAAAGTGATGAATGATTGAAGTTATAAAATGCGTCACTAGATAGATTATATATATATATATATATATATATATATATATATATATATATATATATATATATATATATATATATATATATATATATAACAAATTCAAAGACTCTTACACGTACACTACTATCGTATGACTAATACAATATTCTACATACATAATTTAACCTAAGAAATGAAAATGAGCAATACTCAAATGTTATTTCTGACACTTCGACCACTTCCTGCGTTCAGCACAAATGGACACAAACATAAGCTCCTCAACTGGAATCTACTTCCTAAACTGACTACGGTTTATACGACATATGAACCCAAATGATCGACTCTCATTCAACACCGACTCTCCTGCTAGGCTTCGACAGTTCCACTGAGACTTCGTTAGTCCACTAATGTACCATGATATCTGATAATGTTCATTAAGCTTTCTTAATGTCAGCTATCCTATGAGCTACAACAATTGGATCTAACATACTCCAATGGCTCCCGCAATCACAGTAGACTTCCGCAATCACAATAGACTCCCTGGATTTATATTAATATCGAACTGTCTACAATGGTATCCAACCACCTTCAATAGTATCGAACATGCTATTATAGTACCCAACGGCTGCTATAGCATCTGACGGGATCACTCGTATCCAAACAGAAAATAAAAGCTACAATAAAACAAAATTATTTGTTAATAAAATGGTAATAAGAACAAGAGCTAAAAACGAAACATCACCTGACAGGACACAAAACCGAGAAATAGTTTCACAAATCAAAAAAGACGAAATTTCGACACTTACCCCTATGGCCTGAGACGATGGTAGAAAGTTCGCCTACCACTGACGAAATCCAAACGACTGTGTCTCAGTTTACAATGTATCAAGCTTAAGATCATTGGAGTGATTAATAGTCATAGTCAAATATTCACGTAATCCATGCTTTTCAATCGCTCTCCGCCTGCATGTAATTTCGAATCACTCTACCCGGTAGTCAGTAATTCATCCCATGTAACATTGTACGCCTGTACAACAAATAAAGAATAAAATAGATTAAAGGCAAAACCAAGTAATTTTTAACCTTATTCTGTGACAATTATCAACAATTCCAACTTGTACAGTGTTTCAAATGACGTCACATCCGTTAACTGTTGAGGGGGGGGAACAAGTGCGCTAGTTTATTCAAGATGGATCGGGAGAGATGACCTGTTTTTCATAAATTTCTTTGTAACGAGAAAAAAGTAAGGTACAAATTTTCAGAGAATGAAACTTATATATATATATATATATATATATATATATATATATATATATATATATATATATATATATATATATATAAATATATATAAATATTGATATATATATATATATATATATATATATATATATATATATATATATATATATATATATATATATATATATATATATATATATATATATATATAAATAATTATATACGGAGTTTACGCGAATTTCAGAATTTCAGTTTTGCATGTTTGTCCCCTTTAATGAGCCGTTTTCAAAGGCATACAGAGTGCATAGACAAAACAAATAAATAAAACACAGAAAACATTTATTTGCAAAACTCTACATGGCTGTTTTCATAGATTTAATTATTGTAGAATAGTCTTGTAGAATTTTACAAACACATGCATTTATAGGTCTAATTCTTGTAGAAACAGCCATGTAGAGTTTTTACAAACAACGTTTTCTGTGTTTTGTTTGTTTGTTATGTCTATATTTGGTTTGGTGTATTCCTATGAAAAAGAATTATGAGGAGTCAAAAATGCTCAGGTTAGATACTAGTTTTGCACTATTCGTCGTCAGTTTATTGCATATATATACATATATATATATATATATATATATATATATATATATATATATATATATATATATATATATATATATATATATATATATATATATATATATATATATATATATACACCTTAATATGAGACGCAGATGAAGCCGACAATAAAGAAAATATGTACATTTTTCATCCACAATGTAAAATTACATTAACCTATTGGTTGGGCAGCTTGCTTTGTCTGCTGATCAATACACGTCATTTCATTCATCTTTAATGTTACCGCGCCAAGCATTGTCATGCAAGCAGTTTAAAAGCTAGAAGCGAAATCTCATGGCTAGTATTTTATCCACTGCGAGTTGCAAGGCTTCAGTAAATTTAGTAATATGTTATTACATCTTGGAAAGTATTGATTCACTATCTACACGAGAGGAAAAAACTGTTTAATCTGACTTTTATAAAGACTTTCCATCAGTGCGTGTGTATATTATCATGGTTCAAGTTTTGAGGTATCAGTTTGGATATAAAACAAACTTAATATTTGACCTGAAAAGTAAAAACGTTTGTTCTAAGTTCATTTTCTTAGTCTGAAAAAAATAATTATGTACGCAACAATTTTCAATCCATGTTGATGATGTACATTACACACGTATTAAATTTATGGGTTGTTTAAAATATCGGATTCCTTTGACTCTATATATGTATAACAAATATTTTCAAGGGACAGTGAATTATTCCTGCTGAGCTCAATTTTGTTATCTGGATGTATTTCTCGTTAAGCGTTTAAAAACAAGGATTACAACAGAAATCACAATAAAAGCACCAAGAGCAAGTACTATAATTTAAAAGAGAAAATCGTTTGCAGATTCCTCGGTTTGGTTAATTGAAAACAAGAAGTGGAAATCTTTCAGGAGCAGAACAAATATCAACAAGAAATGGATTCCTTCAGACATACACATTGGAGAAACTTTACAAAAGTTAGCCCGTCTGATCATTATATATTTGGTACTGTCGGCATCATAATCTTTATGGCCGGTTTCTCAGGGAACATATTCGTGCTTTGTCTGTTTACCAGGTAATATATTTTTTAAACCTTATACCTAAATGTTTGTATCTGTAAATTACTCTGAGCTCGTACGAGTAATTTGGGTTGATGGATGCGTGTGTCTATTTATTGTACGTTTCAGATCCACCTCGTTACAGCACAGTTACAAAACACAATGTCTAAGCGTGGTATTTGGCTATATACAGCACTTTTCCATGTAGTTTTGGAATCCAATTAATACAAATATAATAGCAATTTGGACCGATATTTCCATAAGGTAGGCAATAAACAGAAAACATAAGAAATATGTAGAAAAAAGAACACACTGTAAAGAAGGGTTTTGTGGAGAAATAATAATAAGAACAAAATAAATAATATAAAAAGAATACTTTCATGGGGTTTATTTGACTTCCTTATGGTAATTACTTTACTTCGCTTGAGCAAGCGTTGCAATATCTCGAACATTTGAAAACTCGAACTTTTGAAATGTAACAGTTTATTTCTTCAAGATAATATGTATGACACTTATTATTATATCTATTGGACATTAACATATATTACACTAGAAGCAATAGTATGTGGTTATTGGCACACGATACACTGTACAATGCAGATTAACTGCTGCTATTACAGAGTACTCTGTTTCAGCAAAATTGAGGAATCTCTTTGAAGTCACTTTCGAATATTATTAACTTTCAAGGTGTACATTTTACAGATACAAATAAACATTGTGTCGATATTGACCACTAATACAAACGATGCCCTCTTACTAATGACAATGTCTACATTTTTATACACCTGGATTGGGATGTAGCCAAAGACAATGTTAGCATTTGGATACACCTGGAGTTGATATTATTCACAGACAATATAAGCGTTTGGATACGCCTGGATTTGGTTGTAGTCATAGACAATGTTAGCATTTGGATACACCTGAAGCTGATTGTAGTCATAGACAATGTTAGCATTTGGATACACCTGAAGCTGATTGTAGTCATATACAATGTTAGCGTCTGGTTAAATCTGGATTTGGTTGTACTCACAAAGGTAACGCCTGTATACAAGTGGATTTAGTTTTATTGACATAGGTAGCGTCTGGAGACACCTGGAGATGGTTGTAGTCATAGACAATGTTAGCCTCCGGATAAATCTGGATTTGATTGTAGTCACAAAGTTAGCGTCTGGATATTCCTTGAGATGGTTGTAGTCACAGACAATGTTAGTGTTTGAATACACCTGAAGTTGATTGCAGTCATAGTGTTTGTGTACAACTAGATTTGGTTTTAGTCACGTAGTTAGTGTCTGGATACACCTGGATTAAGTTGCAAACACATAAAATGTTAGTGTTTGGATACATCTAGATTTGGTTATAGCTACATACATTGTTAGCGTTTGGATAAATCTGGATTTGGTTTTAGTCACAATGTTAGCATTTAGACACACCTGGATTTGGTTGTATTCACAGACAATGTTAGCATTTAGACACACCTGGATTTGGTTGTATTCACAGACAATGTTAGCATTTAGACACACCTGGATTTGGTGTAGTCATAGACAATATTAGCATTTGGATATACCTGAAGCTGATTGTATTCATAGACAATGTTAGCTTCTGGATAAACATAGATTTGATTGCACTCACAAAGGTAGCGCATGTATACAACTGGAATCTGTTGTAGTCACAAAGTTTCGTCTGGATACACCTGAAGATGGTTATAGTCACAGACAATGTTAGTGTTTGGATACACCTGGATTTGCTTGTAGTCACAGACAATGTTAGCGTTTGTATATACCTGGATTTGGTTGTAGTCACATACAATGATTGTGTTTGCATATACCTGGATTTGTTTGTAGTCACATAAAATATTAGTGTTTGGATTCACCTAGATTTGGATGTAGTGACAGAGAATGCTATCATTGTAGTTGTAGTGATTGTTGTTATTTAGATACACATATATTTTGACTGTTTAAGTTGACAATGCTACCATTTAGATAAACATGGATTTTGACTGTTTTACACTGACAATGGTAGCATTTGGATACACGGATTTTGACTGTAGACTCTAACATACTAGCATTTAGATAAACATGGATTTTGACTGTAGACTCTAACATACTAGCATTTAGATGAACATAGACTTTGACTGTAGGCTCTAACATACTATCATTTAGATAAACATGGATTTTGACTGTAGACTCTAACATACTAGCATTTAGATAAACATGGATTTTGACTGTAGACTCTAACATACTAGCATTTAGATAAACATGGATTTTGACTATAGACTCTAACATACTAGCATTTAGATAAACATGGATTTGACTGTTTACGTTGACAATGCTACCATTTAGATACACATTGATTTGACTGTTTGCACTGATAATGTCAGCATTTAGATACGCATGTAATTGACTGTTCACAGTGACAAAGTCAGCATTTAGATATACACGAATTTGACTGTTGCGACTGACAATGCTAGCATTTATATACACATTGATTTGACAGTTTCATTTACAATGCTAGCATTTATATACACATTGATTTGACAGTTTCATTGACAATGTTAACATTTCGATGTATATCGATTTGATTCTTTACAGTGATATTGTCAGCATTAAGATAAACTTTTATTTGATCAGATACACTGACAATGCTCGTGTTTAGATACACATGGATTTGATTATAAACAGACAATGCTAGTGTTTAGATACACATGGATTTGATTATACACTGACAATGCTAGTGTTTAGATACACATTAATTTGATTATAGACAGACAATGCTAGCGTTTAGATACACATTAATTTGATTATAGACAGACAATGCTAGCCTTTAGATACAGATGAATTTGATTGTAGACAGACAATGATAGCTTTTAGATACACCTGGATTTGATTATAGACAGACAATGCTATAGTTTAGATACACATGGATTTGATTATAGACAGACAATGCTAGCGTTTAGATACTCATTTATTTAATTATAGACCGACAATGATAGGCTTTAGATACACCTGGATTTGATTATAGACAGACAAGCATAGCCTTTAGGTACACATGGATATGATTATAGACAGACAATGCTAGCCTTTAGATATACATGGATTTGATTATAGACAGACAATGCTAGCGTTTAGATACACATGGATTTGATTACGGACAGACAATGCTAATTTTTAGATACACTTGGATTTGATTATACACAGACAATCATAGCCTTTAGATACACATGGATTTGATTATAGAAAGACAATGCTAGCCTTTAGATACATATGGATTTGATTATAGACAGAGAATGCTAGCCTTTAGATATACATGGATTTGATTATAGACAGACAATGCTATAGTTTAGATACAAGTGGATTTGATTATAGACAGACTATGCTAGCGTTTAGATACACATGAATTTGATTTTAGACAGACAATGATAGTATTTAGAGACACATGGGTTTGATTATAGACAGACAATGATAGCATTTAGATACACCTGGATTTAATTATAGACAAACAATGATAGCATTTAGATACACATGAATTTGATTATAGACAGACAATGCTAGCGTTTAGATACACATGAATTTGATTATAGACAATGATATCATTTAAATACACATGGATTTGGTAATAGATAGACAATGCTATCATTTAGATACACATGAATTTGATTACAGACAGACAATGCTAGCGTTTAGATACACATGACTTTGATTATAGACAGACAATCATAGCGTGTAGATACACATGGCTTTGATCATAAACAGACAATGCTAGCGTTTAGATACACATGAATTTGATTATAGACAGACAATGATAGCATTTAGAGACACATGGGTTTGATTATAGAAAGACAATGCTAGCGTTTAGATACACATGAATTTGATTATAGACAGACAATGATAGCATTTAGAGACACATGGGTTTGATTATAGAAAGACAATGCTAGCGTTTAGATACTCATTAATTTGATTATAGACAGACAATGCTAGCGTTTAGATACACATTAATTTGATTATAGACAGACAATGCTAGCCTTTAGATACAGATGAATTTGATTATAGACAAACAATGCTTGCGCTTTGATACACATGAATTTGATTAAAACACAAAAAATGTCAGGATTTAGATACACTTACGTTTGATTATAAGCACTAACAATAGTAAGATACACCTGGATTTTGATCATATATACTATCAATATCAGTATTTAGATACACCTGGATTTGATTATCTACACTGACAATATCAACCTTTAGATAACACATAGATTTGATTATAGACACTAACAATGTCAACGTTTAGATACACCTGAAATTGATTTAGAACGCTGACAATATCAGCATTTCGATACACAGCTTTGGTAATGGACGTTGACAACGTCAGCACTTAGATACACCTGGATTTGATCATAAACATTGACAATGTCCGCATTTAGATACATATGGATTTGATTATAGACACTGCCAATGTCTGCAGTAAAATATAACTGGATTTCTTCATAGACGCTAATAATGTTAACATTTAGATACTCGTGAATTTGATTTTAGGGACTGACAATCTGAGCATTTAGATACACATTAATTTGATTATAGACACTGTCAATGCCAGCATTTAGATACACCGTGAGCCGATTTTAGTTCAAAGTAAATGGATAGATGAGTAAATGAGTAAATATTAATCAAGATGATTTAAAATACAGAATACCATCAATAAAGGAAGAGAAAAAACTGAGATTGTAGCGTTCATTAGGTAAATGTAGGGTTGAAGAAGGCAGAAATGCTTGTATAATGTCTGTTTACTATGATTTCTAATATGTAAAAGTATGTCCGGTACCTTCTGATCAAATCAAAGAATACTTTAATTAGTTTTTCCTTGCATTGTACTGTACATATCATTCTGGTGAATATAACTCATACCAATTAAAGTAAACGTATGAAATAATGAAAATAATTCATATCATTAATATAAACGTATGAAATAATGAGTATAATTCGTATCATTAATAAAAACGTATGAAATAAAGAATATAATTCATATCATTAATATAAACGTATGAAATAATGAATACAATTCATATCATTAATATAAACGTATGAAATAATGAATATAATTCATATCATTAATATAAACGTATGAAATAATGAATATAATTCATATCATTAATATAAACGTATGAAATAATGAATATAATTCGTATCATTAATATAAACGTATGAAATAATGAAAATAATTCATATCATTAATATAAACGTATGAAATAATGAGTATAATTCGTATCATTAATATAAACGTATGAAATAAAGAATATAATTCATATCATCAATATAAACGTATGAAATAATGAATATAATTCGTATCATTAATATAAACGTATGAAATAATGAATATAATTCATATCATTAATATAAACGTATGAAATAATGAATATGTGTTTTTTGACTTACTCTCATTTGTTCCAAAGTAAATAGATATATCAACTATATCTATACATTGTTTCTGCTCATAACATTTTCTACAACTCAATATCTTCAGTAACGGGTTTGCACAACAGCTTTCATTGGTCGTACTATCTTCTGGGTGTCAACGAATAGCTCGCAGTTATAAGATAATGTAATTGATACATTAATGGATTCATAATATGTAAACATAGGAAGCTTAATTGTTGATTGTGTATTTTATGCTTATCCTTTTGCTTCAAGTGCTATAAGGGAAACTTGTTTCTGTAGTGTTCAATATTGTCAAGGTCTCATGCTTGAGAGATATAGTGTAAGTTCATATTTATGATAAAATTTGTATGATGACTTTTACGATATACAGGAACAAATGTGTAACAAACAATTGCCTCCTGACACAGCGATCAGTAAAATAAACGTTTGATACGTTGGATTTACATTCAACTTCAAGAGCACATGCAATATTAGTATACATGATATCTTCCAATGAAATACAATGGAAAATGTGTGATTCTCGCTTTCAGTTGCTGTTTTTGTTGTTTTAATTATTATTTCAAAGTTAAAGGCCCCTTGGTACGGTACAAAAATCAAGTCGACCGAACTATGGATACAGTAGTCAGTATTGTGAATTAAGGCTTTGAGACCATAGTTACAGCGATCAATGCAGTAAGAACGATTACCAGGCATTCACAGACACACACACACACACACACACACACACACACACACACGAGGTACGAAAATGTAAACCCACATACAAGCATGAGACCTGATAGCTACGACACAGGCACGTTTATATAACTCTACAAGCACAGACACAAACATAAATAATCACCGCCTGAATGCATTGTAAGAGTTTAGCTAGATTTGACCGCATGCAGAATATACGTATGATTTTCTTTCTGTTCAGCTGCTTCATATTAGTAGGCCTAGTCGTCAGAAGTTTTGCATAGGCCGCAAACTGAGCCCTGGCCAGGGATTTATATTAAATGACAGCAAGTACAACTTATACAATTTATTGAGATTCACAGAACTTTCGAGAAGACACGTACACGTTGAAATAGTTGTAAGGAAATTATTTTGTCAGCAAACCCGAAATGTCTGTTACTATCGACATGGCCAGGATTGCAAATATAATTGGCGTACCTATAAAAGCCGCATCAGTTGTAACTCCCGCCATAACAACCTAACGGTTGCTGCTGAGGCAAGGCCTCATATCGCACCCGCGACAACTCACTCACCTTTGGTTTCGTTCCGTTTCAAGTTTGTTTTGATAACTTTGACTGTCCATCAAATTTGTGCTATTAATATTATCATCGTTAAGTACAAACGCTCGATATACTGAACTTTCTCTGGTGCAGCACGCAAAAGAACTTGCAAACAAGCA
This sequence comes from Potamilus streckersoni, assembly GCA_016746295.1. Classification (NCBI taxonomy): domain Eukaryota; kingdom Metazoa; phylum Mollusca; class Bivalvia; order Unionida; family Unionidae; genus Potamilus; species Potamilus streckersoni. The sequence goes on along the minus strand of JAEAOA010001375.1, from coordinate 270,373 downwards.
CTTTCTTGTACTTACACACCTGCCACATACAAGTATAAATCTCTTCCTGGGAATATTTAAGTCTTCTTTGTGTTCCTTGATCTTACCTCCACATTTACCACTTTCACAGATAACTATATTGATTACGCATTTGGTCCTTTTCTTACAAGAACTATTACATGGACAAGCTTGCTTAATACAAGTAAATATCTTCCAGTCCTTAGTTCAGATATGTTGGTTCAATATTATTGACGGGGAATATAAGCGGCGTGCAAATATATTGATTTCAAGTTGGCACTTCAGGATTGCTTCAGCTGTTATATTTTGTTGATTTTTGTGTAGATCAAATTTTATCTGCCTTTAGTGTAAATTATATTTTATCTGACCCTCGTGTAGATTACATTGAAATGTACATGAGGATCAGGAAAGTAAGTTTTCATGCAGGTATTTGTTCTAGTGTAGGACACCATCACCATCGATATTGGCATGCTCTCCCATAACCGTCAATAAATTCTTCAGCATTGTCATTTTTCAGATTCCATCACGTACACATAACAATAAATACAAAAGCCAGAGTCGGTCAGGAACCTTGTGAGTAGACGTTCATTCCTTCAAATTCAGTGTTATTTCCGGCGGCTATCAAAGTGGCACATGTGCAATACTGAACACTGTTATATTCAATTATACGCTTTGAATGTGACCGATCTGTTTGATTTAGTAGGTCGTTGATTATTTTACAATATCTCCCTTATACACCAAATGCCCATGACTCCAGTTAATATGAACAAACTTACACACTCTAAGATGTGAGGTTATTATCTAACAAAATCATTCACGTCAACACAGAATAAGTTGGCCAATCACATAGCGTCTGTATCTTTGTCTCTTTCTCAGGTTAAACTTTCGTCAAAATAATACGATGAAGTTAGAACGGTAAGAGCTGCACTAATAGTACCTCTGCTGTCTTTCCATTTACATATTGTTTTGTAATAGCATTGGCATTGTTCGATTTATTCTTGCATTTGTCAAATGCGATTTCCATTCATAATAAGGTCTCCAATAATTTTATCTCATGATTTGTTATCTTTTATTTCAAGAAGTTTATGAAAGAGAATCGCAGCAATACACCTGTAAGCTTGGACTGAGCGCTGAGGTACACTGTGAAATCAACCAAAGACGGCTTGCAAACGTGTAGATGCTTAAGAGGAGATAAAAGCAATAAATCTTGTAGTAAATTTCTGGGAAATTTGTAAGTCAGTGTAATTAGTTTGATCAAAGCAATATAACAACAGTAGCTTGTGTTATGGAAAATTTTCCCGAGAGTTGCAAACAACAGGTTAACTGAGGGTATCTTCAGCCACTCCATGATACCTTGCTAGTAGTAATTTGAAACAACAACTGCTGACCAGTGCCTTCATACGAATCTGTGTTGAGCGCGAGAAACGACGGCGTTGACGTGCCTCCAGACTTTGGAAACGACAACACACGCGATTCTCTGGTTAATGAAGGAGTTATTGCAGGCATCAGCCGTATTAATTTCGAGAGTGCTACTTTTCCAGCATCATCACGCCAAACTGCAAATCCATCATAGTTGTCTTTTCGGTGTAATACTGTTGTGTGCTTGACTCCTAAAATCGCACTGCAAATGTATCTGCAAGACTTAAAATATGTGCCCGCTAGGGAACGAACACACGAACTTCAGCGAAGCTCCATGTAGTTGTCTTAGAATTCATTATTAAATTTGTACAGGTTATACCATCATTATCAGCATCATTTCAATGTCCTCTACCTACATGCTGTAGATTATCTATTACGGCAGACCTTACCCTTGTCTAATATTAATTTAAATGTCCTCTACCTACATGCTGTAGATTATGTATACTGTAGACCTTATCCTTGTCTAATATTGTATTTAGGACAACGGATATCTAGTAATTGTTGCACTTTCTGGCGAGTCCGGGAATTGTCGTGGCAACATCAAAATATTCCACGTATGTTTCTATTTCCTTTCTGTCCATAAGTTAAAATGCACTGTCAATCACTGTTGACTGATATCGCTGTTGACTCATCCAGGCGTGTTACCGACGGCATCATTTACACGATCGGCTTGTATGAGTCATAAATTGGAGACACAAGTTAAAAATGCAAGATACAAAGATATGTTATCTACGTCTAATTCAATTTATACAGGCTGATTAGGTTCCTTAGCTGGGTACAAATAATACTGAAGCAAAACAATAGGGTTCTTTGATCTCGGAGCGCAGCCGCGTACGATAGAGTGTATATCTTAAAATTGCCATTGTGGTTTACTCTATACTTTATGCGGCTGCACACCAGATTCGATGAATATTTGCGAGGCCGTACACGTCATCCCCACAAAAAAATAATCAACGTGTTTCATTTGTCCCTGATCATTTTGAGCGTTTAGGTCACGTGTGTGAAGATTAAAATGCAACTGCAAAATTCCTGATTACGTTGTAATATGACTGGTTGTAACATGACAGGTAGTATGATGATGGTGCAATTATATACAACGAATCTTATATCAACCGTTGAATGATCAGATTCAACAACAGTTGAGTTTTCCTCTATATCACAGGGCCAATTCCTTCGGTGTACTTGGGCAGGCGAGGAAATGCTGATGCAGAAAAGATTGAAATCTCTTATGATTTTTTAGTATGCCTTTTTATTGTGTTCTATTTTGCACAAAACACGTACCGCGAATCGAAATAGTGAAAACTGTCACAAACGGTGTTATCGCTGTACAGTTCTTGAAACTTCATGAGGTACATTGGATTATATATCCTGATAAAACTATTTGGGTAGCTGTGAGGCCCAGATTAAAAATAATGCTGGTGAGGAAACGGTTGAATTTATCACTAGATTTGAACTATCGAATTAATTCCGGAGAAGAACCTGTTAAACCAAGCGATGCTGCATATTATCGGCATGACATATGTCCTCACCTTAGAGCAGACGTGGATTTCATTCATGTCTAGAACGCAAGTGAGAGACCAACAATTCCGCGACGAGAGTAGGTTCAAAAAGGAAATATCGTGATGCGGTCTCGAACCTCTCTTGGGAATAACAACATCACACGTACGACCTGATTGAAATCCGCTGTTGTGTTTCACAATATGTACATGTTCCAGTACAGCAGGAAGGAGGCTACAACGTCTTGCCACTGACTCTATGTAGTCACAAACTGGACTAATTTTCAGTGTCTTCACGTTTTACCATCACACGTGTACCACTGCTGAAGGACTCGCTTTCAATTTTGGTTCCTATGGAGACTTTACTGGCGGATACCGGTTACGAAAATAGTACTTACTTGACTATGGACGTATATGTGAGTGCTGATGCTGCAATATTGATATAATTCCATAAATTATCACTGAGTGATGCTTTTCAGCGCCATTGTCTCGTTTGTGGAATGATTGTACGATAATCCTTGAAAACACACACCAGCTTGTGCAACTTAAATTCAGGGAAATGAAGTCGTTGATGAACATACACGGTATTCTTTGGGAGAGCAAAAGCTGCGATATGGCAGAGGCTTTGTTCATCAGCGGTCACACGTGAAAAAATGTTGATACGTAACTGCGGTGCCGTTGCATTAAGCAATCTTACAGTCGAACATTGTTCATAATGGAGAAGTTCTAATAATGCAAGTATATTTGCATTTCATGCATCTCATAGTACTCTTAGTTCATTGATTTCGTGCATATACAGATAATAAAATTATTGCTGTTAAATTTGTGTCATATTAGTTTTACATTAGCAACATCGAAAACCGCAATCGTCTCTTTCCAGGTTATTATTTTAGCATCGTTTGTGTTTTTTAGCCAGAGTTGACGTCGATGACATCGTTGAAGTTTTCTTCAATAATATTGTTGACGTTTTCCGCATTCGCTTGCGCAAGTCTATTTCAAGAGCGCATGAAAAACTAGCAAAGAGATACCCAGGTATATTTGATTATCGTCTATGATTTACAGGATAATGATATGTTTTGTGTCAAAGATTATATTTTTAAAGTCAAAATCATTTGGATTTTCTACCTCCATGTTCCATTCAAATTTGTCAGACGACTTAGTTTTAGCAATATTTGAACAAGGAGGTGACAATCGAAATGATAATTGAAAGATTGTGCAGCGACCAACAAACAACGTACAATAGATTTGTGCTATGCTCATTCTAAATGATCTATCAGGAATATATATATATATATATATATATATATAGATATATATAGATATATAAATATATATAGACATATATACACATATATATATATATATATATACATACATATACACACACACACACACACATACATATATATATATATATATATATATATATATATATATATATATATATATATATAAAGAATACAAATCATATGGCGAATAAAAACCCTCTCAAGCGTACTGGATCCACCAAGGGATCACGTCTGTCAGGGATTAATTAAAATAGATGCAATAAACTGACGACGAACAGTACGAAACTAGTAACTAACTAGCCTAAGCGCTTTCGACTCTTAATGAGTCTTTTTCAAAGGCAAATACAAAACATAGTTACGACAAACAAATAAACACAAAAACGTTGCGTTTGTAAACCTCTACATTTCTATCTTCACATGTGCTAAAACTATAAATACAACCAGCTTGTATAGACTAGTTGCGGAAACTGAAAACGTTGTATAATTCCTTAAAAGTCTACAAGCCAAAGCGACATCTATTTTTACTTTGTGTACATATGTAACGCAGATTATATCCCGGATATTTGGTTCTATACCGGTTATTCTTATAGTAAAAATTGAAGGATAAGAAGATTTAGAAAATGTTAAATTCTACTAGTGCATAGTTTTCATTTTCTAGTCTTCTTGGTTTAGACCGCGTGGTTTCAATGTTCTAAGGCGGCATATCCAGTATGATTCCTTTTCCTTCCTGGTTTCGGAACTCCAGCTGTGGTTGTTGGCAATAGCGATAAGTATTATATCACTGAAAGTGTGGCCAGGGGAGGAGAAGTGTTCTGCGACCGGGCTTCTGTATAGCTTTTTTGTCATCCAATCAGATCTATGAAGGTTTATCCTTATGTGTAGCTTTTCAGTTTCTCCCACGTACTGAAGGCCACAGATCTTACATGTGATGAGATAAATCACATTCTCTGTTTTGCACGTTTTGTGTGGACCATGTATGTTTAGTTTTTCTTTAGTCACTGTGCTAGTGAATGTCTTGGTCTCTATCATATGTTGACAAGTTTTGCATCTTTTATCGCCACAGGGTCCAGATTGACTAGGTTGGTTTTGACTAGCGATTGTTGTTAGCTTGGCCCTGACTAGGATGTCCTTTAGGTTTTTTGGTCTCCGGTAAGCTACTACAGGTTTGTTCGGAAGTATTAGGTTTAGTATGTCTGACGATTGCACGGTTGGCCAGTGGTTTGCGATGATTTTACCTACTTTGGGATTGTCTGGGTGATAGGTCAGAATAAATGGTATCCTATCAACCTTTTCTTTCTGTCCATATCTGAGTAGGTCATCACGGTTTGTTTGTTTGGCCCTTTGGATTGCCTCCGCAATCAGGTCTTTGTCGTAGCCTCGGTAAATTAAATGTTTAGCCAGCTCTTCAGACCTTTCTAGGAATCTTTCATCGTCGGAGCAAATTCTGCGTATCCTCAGTGCCTGGCTATATGGAATGTTCTTAATGCAGTGTTTTGGATGACAGCTGGTTGGGAGAAGATACTGGTGTTTGTCGGTTGGTTTCGAGTAGATGTCTGTGTGTAATTTGTTTTCCACCAGTCTGGTTGTTGTGTCCAGGAAAACATGGTTTGAGTTGGAAATTTCTGCCGTGAATTTTATTGAAGGATGGAAGTTGTTTGCCTTTGAAATGAAGTCATCCAGACTTTCTCTTCCATACTGCCACTTCATTTCTATATCATCGATAAAGCGTACCCACTGGTATGGTGTACGCTCAACCGATGCCAAGAGCTTTCCCTCAAGTTTTCCCATGAAAATGTTAGCATACGAAGGGGCCATTTTAGTACCCATTGCAGTTCCATTGATTTGTAGGTAGTTTTCTTCATTAAATTCAAAGTTGTTGAGTTTTAGGACAAGCTCCAGGAGTTATTATCGCTATTGCCAACAACCACAGCTGGAGTTCCGAAACCAGGAAGGAAAAGGAATCATACTGGATATGCCGCCTTAGAACATTGAAACCAAGCGGTCTAAACCAAGAAGACTAGAAAATGAAAACTATGCACTAGTAGAATTTAACATTTTCTAAATCTTCTTATCCTTCAATTTTTACTATAAGAATAACCGGTATAGAACCAAATATCCGGGATATAATCTGCGTTACATATGTACACAAAGTAAAAATAGATGTCGCTTTGGCTTGTAGACTTTTAGGGAATTATACAACGTTTTCAGTTTCCGCAACTAGTCTATACAAGCTGGTTGTATTTATAGTTTTAGCACATGTGAAGATAAAAATGTAGAGGTTTACAAACGCAACGTTTTTGTGTTTATTTGTTTGTCGTAACTATGTTTTGTATTTGCCTTTGAAAAAGACTCATTAAGAGTCGAAAGCGCTTAGGCTAGTTAGTTACTAGTTTCGTACTGTTCGTCGTCAGTTTATTGCATCTATATATATACATATATATACATATATATACATATATATACATATATATATATATATATATATATATATATATATATATATATATATATATATATATATGGGGCCTCGAGTGGCCAAATGGTCTAAAGTGCTGTCCGTTACGGATCACAGCCATCTCACCTCTGCTTGAGTTCGAGTCTAGGATTCGGCGAATGTGGATATGTGAGAAAGCTAGCCAGTAGCTTCTCGTGGGTCGGTGGTTCTTTCCGGTGATTTCCCGGTTTCTTCCTCCACCATTAATACTGGCCGCCATGAATAGCCAACCGTGTGCTGAAAAATGGCGTTAAGCCCAACAACAACAACAATATATATATATATATATATATATATATATATATATATATATATATATATATATATATATATATATATATGGGTGTTTGTGTGTTTGTAAATGTTAAAAACATGATTTATTATCTTTAAAAAAGAAGGCAAGAAATGAAAAAGGATTTACGGTTTGTAAATCTAATCTAACATTTCATACCAGATTGAATAATATAAGTCCTATCACTAAAACGTTAAAAATAAGTCAAAGTTTGATTCCCGATGAAGTTGCAATATAACCTGTCTGTGTTCTCATGTGGACAGGTCCTTGTTTAATCACTAAAATTGATTTTCCGGCTTTATAATTCCAAATAATCTCCACACAATGTCTTTGTCCAAACATTTTGATGAAGAGCACTTCAGGAAATATAAAATATTTTAAATAACAAGTTCAATTCAACTGGTCATAACACAAAATATCTTTAAGCTCCAGATGTTTCAATTTACGACTGACTGAAAACACTAAAATAATATTAGTTTTAAGCGCAGGTCCCGTGGTCACTTATTTCGAATAACGCATTAAAACACATTGGCTGTTTGCATGTCCGATTGCACTGAAAGAAACTTACTATAATATTCAATAATTTAAAAAATGTTGTTTAAAACAGAGCTAATGAAATCCAATAATGACCTTGATTACGACCAATGATTTTCACTCCATGTTGACAAATTTTGAATCAAGGTCAGGAAGTAAGTCAGCGAAAATTACAATGCAGCAACACTGTTATTTACTCGAATAAAACTGAATTTTCCGAAAGAAATGTTAAATGTAGTGAATAAAGTTATCAGTACAATAATATGTAATGAGATAAAAATAAAAAAAAAATTTAAAACTAACACTCAGGTTACATATACATAACAGCGCTAAGACTGGTTTATGATCACTTATATCAAAATATGAGATCTAAAATGTTGTTCTTATGCTCTTTGAAAATTTAAAGAGACACAGGTTTTGAAAAACCACACTAAGGCTATCGAGTGGAAAGTCCATTCATGCAAATTTGTGTAAGCCGCTTGGCAAGGCAAAATCGTTGTTACTAATCTATGGTCCTAATCTAAGAAACATGAAGAAGTAAAATCAGCACGCACAATTTGTCAAACATAACACAAATTTAATTCTCTAAGTTTAAAAATGAACAGTTAAGAGAAATAAACATACCACGTATACAATCTTAAGTAATTCTAAAATGTTCCATCACAAGTCCAAACTAATGGTGTTCACAACGATTTTCAGGTCTAGAGGAATTACGTAGGGATTTTTTGAATCTGTTCGAATTAATTCAAAAGAATCCAAAAATGGTGCTTTAGTTCAGTCATATAAGTCTTTGCAATCACAATGAATAATTTTCCCTCTGCAAGTCCGTGGTTGTAGAGTAGGCCCGAAGAGCTCTCTCTCTCTGTGTCGTAATAAGTGACTAAAGAAGGGCAACCTATTTGCCGTTAAAAGCGTCCTGAGTCGGGAGAGGCAAGAATCCTGGTAGCTGAGCAGAGGCTTTCGAATGCGATACAATTCCTTGGCCTCTATTTATTATTGATGGGTGTTCTCTCCTAATACCACCTTTGCCCTAATTTTTTTTACACCTATATATTTCCTTTCTCCTACACTCAGAAGGATTCCTAGAAGACGGTGACTTGACGGGTAATTTTACCTACTAGTAAGTCTTAATGGATGTGATGACTTTGCCTACTGATACACAACCTGTGTATCCCTGGCGCTTCAAACCTGCCCCGATGTTGAACCCCGTTGCGGGAAGGCGAGCACTGGTGATGAGACAACCTAAAATTAAAAATTGGAAAATCCAAAGAGTTGTATTAACTCTAAAACCGTATCAAACTCTGAGGTTGAACAATATTTCTTAAAGTTCTTTTCCTCGCTTCATGGTTATCCAATCCAAAGATAAAAGCAAACCAATTTCCGCACTATCACTATTTGTAGTCAAAGGAATATATTTGGATTAGTCGACAAACTTAAAAGTGTACAAAATCAGGTTGTTTACTTGTAAAGTGTGATAGGAATGTGCATACCGAGAATATCCAAAGACATTTAACAATATTCGGGTAACCTGCTTTGCCCACACACAATTTAATACATCCAAAGGCGTCATTTGTTGTCGTGACTTGCTGTATTCAGCGACAGAGAAATCATAGAAGTGATGAACAATGAAGGTTTCACTCCAGTCCGTAGAATTGGTAATAAAAGTAACAACGAGTTGCAGAACACCGAACAGCATTGAACTCACTTTCAACAAGCCAACAGTATCTTAATCGGTCAAAGTTGGACTTTTACGAGTGGAAGTTGAGACAGACATACCAAATCCACTTCAATTCTTCAAGTGTCATAAATACTTCCGTCATAAATATAGATGCCAATGCGGAAACCCTTCTCATCGGTGAACCGAGTTCAGAGCCACTCCGCATTGAGTCAGTTTGGACAAAAATTACCATGTCTAATCGAAGGATTGTGAAACCAGGAAAAAATAGAATGATATTCAGAGGGTAAAGTAAAATTCTAACATCCTGGATGAAGAGGTCAGAAAGCTAGTACAAGCTAAAACTTCCACCATTGTCAACTGTTTAGAAGAACTATCCGAAAGCAGCCATGGATGCTTACATGCAAACAAGCCTATATAATTCACCATCACTCTCCAACACTCGACATTATAAACCTCAGAAGATTAAAATATCCACCGAAACAATATTCAACAATACAACATCAAAATCTTCCAACAGTAGAGACCACAAACAAACAGGTAGCAAGAATGGTCTGATGATCCCATAGAGCTGAAATCAACACATGTAACCCAGTAATTGATCCACATCAATAAGCTTGTAGATGTCCTCTGCGTTTGGTGTAATCTAATTACATTATATCCACTTAAGTTCATAACGTACACCATCAGATACCGAAACAGTCTTGGACTTAAAAACTTCAATGGTATTATTATGTTTTTAATGAACATAATTCAGCAATACTATGCCTGCAGGAAATATTTCTAAAAAATGCTGAAAACATCACACTAAACAACCACTCCCTCGTTATCACTTACTATAAAACTGTTGACATGGCCTCATTAGGAGTTTCCGTTGTTGCGAACAACATGGATAATGTCATTCCCTTGAAATTTATTGCTCTAAGCATCGCTTTACAGCAAGTGATTACGTTTTATTACCAACTTACTCAAAAAATAATTAGACATCCTTGTTTAGCAACTGACATCGTCATTTGTTATACACTAATGACATAACCTTTCTTGGGACCAAATTACATGGGTGACAGAGGCAAGGAGGTAGATGATTTAATTTCAAGACATGATATAATAATTAATTTGTTCTCCTTTTCTGCTTTTGGATTATGAATAGAAGATGGCTTATGACCTTCATAGCAGTGACCAATTTCCAGTTTTCTTAAGAGCACTAACTTTACAATAGATGAAACAATTCCACAAATGAATTTGAAGAAGGTCAAGTGGGTCAAGCTTGAAACATTTTGTAAATCTATACTTAACAGGGATACCGTTTTAAAGCTTAATTACCATATTTGACATTTTACTTCCATTATCATTTTCATTTCCTCATCAAATTATTAAAGACCCAGGAAACCATGGTTCGCAGAAGAATGTAAAGAAGCCATTAGACATCGACAAGAATCGCTGAGAAAATTTAAATAAACTTCCTAGCTACCGTAAGTACCATATTTTGGGGCTAAAGCACGCTGCACATTTAAAGAAAAAAAAAAGAACATATCCTTAGAACCATCTGATTTTAAAATATCATTACTGACAGAGTTCATACCATACCAATGTATACTGACAAGGAAAGGTATCCTTCCTTTGTGTATCGACCTCTAACTTGCGAGGCAGAGGAATTGTTATATGACTACAAAAAATAAATTCAATTAATGTTTTCATTGTCAGAACTTATGAAATCCTTGAATAGAGTCAATTATACATCCGCTGGGCCTGACGATATACATTACCAGTTTTTAAAACACCTTCCAGAACCATCCTTGACAGTTCTTCTGGAAATCTTCAATTATATATGGATTACTGGTAATGTACCAAACATTTGGAAAGAAGCAATAATAGTACCAATTACCAATCAAGGCAAAGATAATGCAGATCCTACCAGCTATAGACCTATATTATTAACTAGCTGTGTATGTAAAACAATGGAACGAATGATCAATTCTCGGGTTGTATGGTATTTGGAAAGCAACAATTTAATTTCTCCTTTCCAAAGTGGCTTTCGTCATGGTCGTAGTACCAACGATCATCTGGTTAGACTCGAAACATTCATTCGTGATGCTTTCATAAAAAGAAAACATTTAATAGCGGTTTTCTTTGATTTGGAAAAGGCCTATGACACAACATGGAAGTACGGAATACTAAATGACCTGCACGATATGGGTCTAAAAGGCCGACTGCCCTCGTTCATATCAAATTTCATCTTAGACAGGGTGAGTGAGCTCCACCCTCTTTGATATACATGATCAAGAGACGGGTGTACCCCGGGGCAGTATTTTATCGGTGACGCTTTTCAACATAAAATTAATAGCATCACCAAGTGTCTGACGCCAGGTGTGGATTGCTCACTATATGTTGATGACTTTTTAATATGTTACCGATCCAAGCATATGCATACAATTTGAAGACAATTACAGCAAAATATAAACAAAATTCAAAATTGAGCCAATACTAAAGGCTTCAAATTCTCGAAATCAAAATCTGTCTGTATTCATTTCTGTCAGTTACGAAGACATCAAGATGGACCTAAACTCACGCTGGAAGGAACACCTATTCCAGTCGTTGATGAAACAAAAGTTTTAGGTATTATCTTCGATAAAAAATGACTTTTATTCCACATCTGAAACATTTGAAAGCCAAATGTTTGAAATCTCTTAATTTACTTAAAGTAATAGCGCACATTTACTGGGGTGCTGATATGTGAGTCATACTCAGTTTATGCATAACGTTTATCCGCTCAAAATTAGACTATGGTTGTGTTGTGTATGTTCATCCTCTTTGAAGAGTTTGACCCAATCCATCATCAGGGAATTAGACTTGCCCTGGGAGCATTTAAAACATCCCCATGTAAAAGCCTTCTAATTGAAGCGGATGAGCCACCCTTATCACGACGTAGAGAAATGCTTTCCGCACAATATGCTGCCAAATTAAGATCCAGCCCTCTGAATCCAGCTTTTTCGGCAGTTTTTGAAACAAAATATAAAACCTTATATTACAATAAACCAAATGTCATAACTACATTTGGCATTAGAATATCACAATTTCTCGAAAGTGCCCAAATTGATCTTTCAAAAATTCTGAAAGCAAACATCTCCGAAACACCCCCATGGCTACTTCAGCAACAAAGGTTACTTTTCACGTTACATGAAGTAAACAAATTGGAGAGAAACCCTTCCATTTTCTACAACTCTTACCATGAACTCCTCTCACAATTTGAAAATTATACAAAAAATATATACCGATGGATCAAGCGATGATGAAAAGGCCGCTGCAGCTTTCGTAAGTAGAAAACACACAACCGAAGTTCGCTTGCCAAATGGTACGTCAATTTTTTTTCAGCCGAAATTAGAGCAATAAACCTTGCTTTGCAATACATTGCAAGCAAGCATATTTCATATTGCATAATCTTCTTCGACTCACTATTAGTACTTCAGTTCCTACATAATAGAAAACTGGAGAATCCACTATTAGCTAATATTCTCATTAAGCATACTGAGTTGAGTACTTCGCATAATATAGTATACTGTTGGTTACCCAGCCATGTTTGAATTAAAGGTATCGATAAAGCAGACAGCACTGCTAAAATGACACTATCATTAGAACCATCTGATTTTAAAACACCATATACTGATTTTAAACGTTGCATCAAAGACTATTTACGTCAGAAATGGCAGGCATCATGGAATGATGCCGTGAATAATAAACTTCATACCATCAAGCCATTCCTAGGAGAATGGACTCCTTCCTGCAGAGCCGACCGTGGTCGATCAAAGTCTTGACATAGACAGCCACCATATATATATATATATATATATATATATATATATATATATATATATATATATATATATATATATATATATATATATGTCAGAGGGAAATATTAATATGTCATTAACGTATATTTCAGTTTAGGCCATTTACATTTTATTTTTAGCACATTCATACCATGTCAGAGTTATTCGTATCTTGTCTGCGTTTGCGAGCATCTCTTTAACTCTCTCTCTCTCTCTTTCTATCTCTCTCTCACTTAAATGCACGTTTTAGATACAGAAAAATGTGGTATCGATGTTTTGCTCTTTTTGTGGTCTCTTCTAATTTAGAGAGTGCTCGTAATTGGTTTCGTTGTTTTGAAATGTAGTTCATTTAAATGTCTATATACATTACAAATTAATAAAGAAATAAACAAAGTGTAGTTTAAGGACTAGATAAAGTGTACGCTAATGACGGGATAAAGTGCACATTATTGATTAGATAACGTACATGTTAAATCGATACGTCGTGCTTTATTGACTAGATAAAGTGTACATTATTAATTACTTAAGGAGTACGTTATTAACTAAACACGGTGCACTTTATTGACTAGATAAAGTGTACATTATTAACTACTTAAGGTGTACGTTATTAACTAAACACGGTACACTTTATTGACTAGATAAAGTGTATATTATTAACTACTTAAGGTGTACGGTATTAATTAAACACGGTGGACTTTATTGACTAGAGAAAGTGTACATTATTAATTATATAAAGTATAATTTAATTAACTGATAAACTCAAGTTTATTGACTAGAAAAACATATACTTTATTGACTAGCGTTACATTAAATAATAAATAAATTGGACCTTTCTGACTTCTTACAGATTTCGGAGCCTGAGATCCTTCTCTAACCTAATGGTTCTCAACTTGACTATTGCAGACCTGTCTCTTGCTATCGGAAATGTGCCTATTTTCATTATTTCAAGTTTCGCGAATGATTGGATAATGGGAGACATTGGTGAGTATCTTATCAACATTGAGGAGGTAATATTTAATGATGCGTCCATTATAAATGCTGTTTCTAATTAAAGGTAATGTATTTTAATATGTAATTAGATTATTAATATATGTAAATGTTTGGAATCTGTAAATCCAGAATTTTTAATTTCCTTGATTCAGGCACAATTGTCATTATATTATTTAAATGTTTTCTACGAAATTTTTAAGCTAAATAATATTGTTTGATTCATTTTACAGCAACATTAGTAATGTAATGTTAAGTTAAATGTCTCTTTTTTTTGCCCACACAGGATGCAAGTTGTATGCTTTCATTGGGTCGGTAACAAGTTATGTGTCCATCAACACCCTTGCAGCCATTGCAGTCGACAAATGCATTGTCATTGTTAAAACACTTCCGGCACAACGGAATGCATCCAGCAAAGTTCTATACTTGATAAGCGCCTTCATTTGGGTGTACTCATTATTATGGAGTTTAGCTCCTTTATTCGGCTTTGGATTCTACATATTAGAGGGATTCGATACATCCTGCACTGTAGACTTCTTGACCAGAAATATACTAAACAGAACATATATTCTTTGCATATTCTTTTTTCATTTTATTTTTCCTTTATCCCTTATATTTGGTTCCTATAGCTTAATATTTGTTGCTGTACGTCGACAACGAAAGGATTTCGAGCTGGCAACAAAAGTCTTTGGAGAAAACGACGTGCCACTTCGAGTAAAGAAAGAGAATAAAGGGATGGCAAATGAGGCCAAAACAGCTAGAGTGACTTTTATTGTTATCAGTGTATTTTGCTTAGCATGGATTCCTTATGCCACCATTGCATTGATAGCGCAATTTGGGGATCTACAATATCTGACACCTATGAAAGCCGCCATTCCTTGCATTTTTGCCAAATTTTCCACCGTTATGAACCCAATTATTTATGCAATATCTCATCCAAAATTTCGAGCAAAATATAGAAAGTTCCGACTATTTAGAAAGGAAAAATTTGCTAGAAATGAGAAAGTGTATAGTTTAAAATTACAGTCTCGTTCCTTTTCACATCTTCCAAATCAAGTTCGAAGAACACATCCCCCAAGCAGTAGATATGAAAGTAGTCAATAAAAATATATTGTTCTTTGGACAACATAATTTTACGAAGAAAGAGCTATTTTTAAGAGCAGATTCTCACACAGAAAATAAGTGCTTAAACAAGAATAGACTGCATTCCGTTGTTATAGTTTGATCGCATTTATAGTATATGAAGTATTTATAATATTCAACTCTTTATAACAATCCTTCTAGAATCAGTAATCATGTAACGGCATCTTGTCTATTGGATTTAGAAATAAAGTTATTGAAATAACGTTTGGAATGAACGATGTCTTTTGATTTCAATATATTGACTGGAACTGAGTTAAAATTGTGTTATATTACTTAATGTTTATCTGCGTGTATTTAGAACCGGTGGCATTTAACTGTCAGAAGAATGAATCAAAATAAAATTTACTAATATGTTGTTATTAGTTCTTGCTTCATCGTTGATATGCTAATTATATTATAATTGGAGATATTCCAGAGTATAGCATGCCATGATGGATTTTGGTATACCAACCAGCCTCACACTGTGTCGTAATTGATATTGATATGCCACCCTGGCTCACACAGTATCGTGATGGATATTGGTATACCACCCAGCCGGACACTGTCCTGATGGATATTGGCATACAACCTATCCTCATATTGTGTCGTGATGGATATTAGTATACCAACCAGGTTGACACTGTGTCGTGATGGATATTGTCATACCAATCAGCCTCACACTGTCGTGATGTATATTGGTATACTACCCAGTCTGACACTGTGTGGTGATGAATATTGGCACACCACCCAACCTCATACTGTGTCGTGGTGGATATTGGTAAACAAACCTAGCCGCACACGGTGTCGTGACGGATATTTCTATGCAACACAGGTTCAAAATATGTCGTGATGGATATTTGTATAACAAGCAGCCTCGCCCTGTCGTGATGGATATTGGTATATAACCAAGCTTCACACTGTGTCGTGATGGATACTGGTATACCACCCAGTCTCAAACAGTGTCTTGATGAATATATGCCACCCAGACTCACACTGTGTCGTGATGCATATTAGTATACTACACAGCCTAACACTGTGTCATGATGGATATTGATATACCATTCAGCCTCACACAGTGTCGTGATGGATATTAGTATACAACCCAGCATCATACTGTGTCATGACTGATATTGGTATACCACCTAGCCTCACACTCTCGTGATGAATATTGACATAACAATCAGCCTCACACTATCATGACGTATATTGGTATACTACACAGCCTAACACATTGTCGTGATGGATATTGGTATACGACACAGCCTAACACATTGTCATGATGGATATTGTTATACCACCAAGCCTCACACTATGTGCTGATGAATATTAGTATACCATTCAGCCTCACACTGTCATGATGGATATTGGTATACCACCCAGTCAGCCTCACAGTGTCGTGATGTAAATTGGTAAACCACCCAGCCTCACACATTGCCGTAATGGATGCGACACATCCATACCACCCAGCCTGACAATGTTTCGAGTTGGCAATTGGTGCACCAGCCAGCCTCAAACTGTGTCGTGATAGTTATTAGTATACCACCCAGCCTCACACTGTCGTGATGGTTATTGTTATAACACCTAACCTCTCACTGTGTCGTGATATATATTGGTACACCACACAGCCTGACACAATGTGGTGATGGATATTGGTACACCACCCAGTCACACACTGTCTCGTGATGGATATTGGAATACCACACAGACAAATACAGTGTCGAGAAGGATATTGGTATAACACCCAGCCTAACACTGTGTTCTACTGGATATTGGTTTACTACCAAACTTCATACCGTGTCGTGATGGAGAGTGGTATACCACCCAGCCTAACACAGTGTTCTGTTGGATAATGGTTTACCACATAACTTCATACTGTGTCTTGATGGATATTAGTATACCACCCAACCTCACATTGTGTTCAGTTGGCTATTGGTTTACCACAAAACTTCACACTGTGTTTTGATAGCTATTGGTATGACATCATAAGTCTCACACTGTTTCGTGGTGGATAATGATATACCATACAGCCTCAAATTGTGTCGTGATGGATATTGGTATGCCACCCAGGCTAACAATGTTTCGTGATGGATATTAGCATGTCACCGAACCTCACACTGTGTTGTGATTGATCTTGTTATGCCACATAGCATCACACTGTCGAGTTTTATATTTGTATGCCACCCATCTTCACACTGTGTCGTGACGGATATTGGTATACAACCAAGCCTCACACTGTATCGTTATGGATATTGGTATACCACCCAGCCTCACACTGTGTAGTGATGGATATTTGTATACCGCCCAGTGTCACACTGTGTCTTGATGGATATTGCTATAGCACAGAGCCTAACACTGTGTTGTGATTGATCTTGTTATGCCACATAGCCCCACACTGTCGTGTTGTATTTTTGTTTGCCATCCAACTTCACACTCTATCGTCATGGATATTGGTATACCATTCAGCCTCAAACTGTGTCGTGTTGTAAATTTGCATGCCACCCAGCTTCACATTGTGTCGTGATGGATATTGGTATACAACCCAGCCTCACACTGTATCGTAATGAATATTGGTATACCACCCAGTCTCAAACTGCGTCGTGATGGATATTATTATACCACTCAGACTCACACTGTGACGTGATGGATACTGGTATATCATCCTGCCTCACACTGTGTCGTGATTCATATTGGTGTACGAGCCAGCTTCAAATGTGCACTGACGGATATTTGTATGCCACCAAGGCTTACACTGTGTCGTGATGGATATTTGTGTACCACTCAGATTGCCACTGTGCGGTGATGGGTTCTGGTATACCACCCAGCCTGACACTGTGTCATGATGGATAATGACAAACCACTCAGCGTGATACTGTGTCATTATGGATATTGTTATACCCCCAGCTGACACTGCGTCGTGAGGGATAATGGTATACCACTACGCCTTACATTGTGTCGTGCTGGATATTGGTGTACTACTCAGCGTCATATTAATACCCTGTATGAATCACAATAAATACCTTGTAGGTATTACAATGAATACATTGCATGTATCTCAATGAATACCACGAAGGCATCTCAATAATTACCATGCAGATATATCAATGAATACATTGTCGATATATCAATGAATAATTGGTATATATAATAATTAATGCCTTCTAGGCATCATAATGAATAACTAGTAGGTATCACAATGAATATATTGTAGGTATATAAATGAATAACTTGTATGTATTTCAATCAATACCATTTAGGTATATCAATGAATACCTTGTCGGTATCACAATGAATACCTTAAGGACATATCAATAAATTCCTTGTAAGTATAACAATGAAAACCATGTAGGTATCACAATGACTACCTTGTAGGTATCTAAATAATTACCTGGTAGGCATAACAATGAATACCTTATAGGGATCAAAATGAATACCTTGTAGGTATTTCAATAAATACATTGCAAATATCACAAGAAATACCTTATAGGTATATCAATGAAAACCTTCTAGGTATCACAATGAATACCTTGTAGGTATATCAATGAATACTTTAAAATATATCAATGAATACCTTTAAGTATAACATTGAATATCTTGTAATATAACAACGAATAATTTGTAGGTATCACAATGAATATTTTGTAGGTATACAAATGAATATGTTGTAGGCATATCAATGAATACCATGTACGTATCACAATTAATATATTGTAAGTGTCACAATGAATACCTTGTAGGTGTATACATGAATGCCTTCTAGTGTCACAATGAATACCTTATAGGTGTATGAATGAATACCTTATATATATCACAATGAATACGTTGTAAGTGTATCGATTAAAACCTTGTAGATATCACAATGAATACCGTGTAGGTATCACAATGAATACCTTGTGTATGTATGTATGTATGTATGTATGTATGTATGTATGTATGTATGTATGTATGTATGTATGTATGTATGTATGTATGTATGTATGTATGTATGTATGTATGTATGTATGTATGTATGTATGTATGTATGTATGTATGTATGTATGTATGTATGTATGTATGTATGTATGTATGTATGTATGTATGTATGTATGTATGTATGTATGCATGCAGGCATGTATGCATGCATGTATGTATATATATATATATATATATATATATATATATATATATATATATATATATATATATATATATATATCTTATTTCTGCTGTAGGTTTCATTGAATCGAGTTCCGTTATCTAATCAACATTACTATTGTGACGAATGATTTAATTCTAACAATATTTAACATCTCCCAAACATTCCTTACACCAAAATATATATTAATGGATCCAAATTTTTTTTCAAACTCTAGCAATGTTTCTCGCCTTTTTAATGGTCAGTTAACTGACTTTGCAATTTATGGGTTTGTTGATATTTGACTTTATGCTCTTTGTTAATAATCGCTATATAGGTTGTTAAAGGGCAATCAATATTTTTCACAGCTCAGTTTATGTACTGTAGAAATAAAGTATCACGTGAAAAAAAGTTTAGCTTTGTGATCATTTCCTCTAACTTACATCAACTGTACATTTAAATACATTGACAATGGATGGGTTGCTAGCCTTGCATAATCATTTCTTGTCATCTAACATTTCCCTTCTCTGTGATGCATTGTTTACAATTCAGTGAAATTAGCAAAATTTGATTGATTTATAGTTTTACGGCGCATCAGCACTATGTGACTATTTGGCGCCAAATATTTGGTTATATTCTTTTCATTTATAACTGGTAAAATAATTTTATCGACCAGCGATTGGAGACCAAACAGTTAACGGTAAACCGATACAAATGTGAACGATGGTAAATAATTAAAAGTTTCCCGATCAACGGTGTGTGCAAACGTATGATAACGAAAACACATGATTGGCAATTAAAATCTATCGACTGCATAAATATAACACAAAACTAAACAAGGTGATAAAATAAAAGCTATAACTTATGATAAATGTTTGCTTCCTTAAGGAAGTCTATAATGTTGGTAATGTTAACTATATCAAAGATCTCGGTCATGTCTTGTACAACGTAGTAATGATTACGCGTAGGTTGAAGATCGAAGTCATTCCAGCATAAAGTGCTTAACGGTGAATGGTTCATTACAAGCTATGCACTGTGGTGGGTCTTCTCCTTTTAATATGTAGGAGTGTGTTAAATAAGTATGACCGAGTCGAATTCTTGCAATGACTACCTTCGCTCTACGGACGGATCTGTAGGAAGGGTCCATTCTCCTATGGTTGGCTTGATGGCATGAAGTTTGTTATTCACGGCATCATTTCATGATGCCTGCCATTTCTGACGTAAAAAGTCTTTGATACAACGTTTAAAATCAGTATATGGTGCTTTAAAATCAGTTGGTTCTAGTAATAGGGCCATTTTAGCAGCACGGTCTGCTTTATCATTACCCTTAATTCCTACATGGCTGGGTAACCAACAGTATATTATATTGTGGTAGTTACTCAGCTCAGTATGTTTAAGAATGTTTGCTAATAATGGATTCTCCAGTTTTCTGTTATGTAGTGACTGAAGTACTGATAGTGAGTCGGAGAATATTATGCTATTTGAAAAACGCTTGCTTGCAATGTAAAGCAAGGTTTATTGCTCTAAATTCGGCTGAAAATAATTGGTGTACCATTTGGCAAGCGAACTTTGGTTGTGTGGTTTCCACTTACGAAGGCTTCAGCAGCCTTTCCCTCATCTTTTGATCCATCGGTATATATTTTTGTATACATTACAAATTGTGAGAGGAGTTCATGGTAAGAGTTGTGGAAAATGGAAGGGTTTGTCTCCTATTTTTTTCCATCATGTAACGTAAAAATTATCCTTGGTTGCTGAAGTAGCCATTGGGGTGTTTCGGAGATGTTGGCTTGCATAATATTTGAAAAATTAATTTGAGTACTTTCGATAAATTGTGATATTCTAATGACAAATGTAGGTATGACATTTGGTTTATTGTCATATAAGGATTTATATTTTGGTTCAAACACTGCCAAAAAAGCTGGGTTCAGAGGACTGGATCTTAATTTGATAGCTTATTGTGCGGAGAGCATTTCTCTACGTTGTGATAAGGGTGGTTCATCCGCTTCGACGAGGAGACTTTCACACGGGGATTTTTTAAATGCTCCCAGGGCAAGTCTAATTCCCTGATGATGGATTGGGTCAAACATCTTTAAATAGGATTTTCTTGCTAAACCATAAACAACGCAACCGTAGTCTAATTTGGAGCGTATAAACGTTCTGTATAAATTGAGTATGACTCTCATATCGGCACCCCAGTCAGTGTGCGATATTACTTTAAGTAAATTAAGAGATGTCAAACATTTGGTTTTCAAATGTTTCAGATGTGGAATAAAAGTCAGTTTTCTATAGAAGATAATGCCTATAAATTTTGTTTCCTCAACCACTGCAATAGGAGTTCCTTCCAGCGTGAGATTAGGTCTATCGTGATGTCTTCGTAACTGACAGAAATGTATACAGACAGTTTTGATTTCGAGAATTTGAAGCCATTCGTGTTGGCCCAATTTTGAATTTTGTTTAAATTTTGTTGTAATTGTCTTTCAATTGTATGCATGTGTTTGGATCGGTAACATATTAAAAAGTCATCAACATATAGTGAGCAATCCACACCTGGCATCAGACACTTGGTGATGCTATTAATCTTTATGTTGAAAAGCGTCACCGATAAAATACTGCCCTGGGGTACACCCGTCTCTTGATCATGTATGTCAGTGAAGGTGGAGCCCACAAGTACTTTGAATTCCCTGTTTGAGAGGAAGTTTGATGTGAGTGAGGGCAGTCGGCCTTTTAGACCCATATCGTGCAGGTCACTTAGAATTCCGTACTTCCATGTTGTGTCATAGGCCTTTTCCAAATCAAAGAAAACCGATACTAAATGTTCCCTCTTTATGAAAGCATCACCAATAAATGTTTCGAGTCTAACCAGATGATCGTTGGTACTACGACCATGACGAAAACCACTTTGGAAAGGAGAAATTAAATTGTTGCTTTCCAGAGACCATACAAGCCGAGGATTGATCATTCGTTCCATTGTTTTACATACACAGCTATTTAATGATATAGGTCTGTAGTTGGTAGGATCTGCGTTTTCTTTGCCTGGTTTGGGAATTGGTATTATTATTGCTTCTTTCCAAATGTTTGGTACATTACCAGTGATCCATAAATCATTGAAGATTTCCAGAAGATCTGTCAAGGATGGTTCTGGAAGGTGTTTTAAAAACTGGTAATGTATATCGTTAGGCCCAGCGGAAGTATCATTGGCCTTATTCAAGGATTCCATAAGTTCCGACAAAGAAAACGGTTGGTTATAACTCTCTAAGTTATTTGATGTGAATTTCAACCGTAGTTTTTCTTTATGAGTGTTAAGTCTTCGGAAAGCTTCGGAAGAATTAGACGATGAGGAATTTTTGGAGAAACAATCAGCAAATACATTAGCTATTTCATGCTTGCTTTTATAATTGATGTTATTTAGCTTCAGGTGTTGGAGGCAATTGTATTTTCCTTTTCCATTTATTTTGCGGATTGTGTCCCAAACTTTGTTTATTGAGGAACGAGAGTTTAAAGTTGAAACATATTTTTTCCACGATGCTCGTTTACTTTCTTTAATCGTTCGGCGAGTTTTAGCCCGAGTAATACGGTATTAAGCTAGATTTTCGGGCGTTGGACGAGTGTTGAATTTGTTCAGTGCTTCTCGGCGTTGTTTAATGGCTTCTTTACATTCTTTAGTAAACCATGGTTTGGTCTTTTTTTGAAATTTGTCGAGGACTTAGGAATGGACTCTTCTGCAATCTCAATTACGATAGAGGTAAATTGCCGAATTGGATCATCATCAGTTAGTATCGTATTCCTGTTATGTCTCATTGTACAAGGTGTTTCAAAGTTGGCCCAGTCAGCTTTCTTTAAGTTCCACTGTGGTATTTTGCCATCAATTTTGGCATTAGTGTTCTTAAGATATATTGGAAAATGATCACTGCTATGAAGGTCATCAGCGACCTTCCAATTATAATTCAACAGAAATGAAGGAGTACATATTGTTAAGTCAATGCAAGTGTATGTACCCGTTCCTGGGTGCAGATAAGTTGGAGACCTTTTATTAAATAGACACAAGTCGTATCTTGTAACAAAATCTTCAACTTTTTTCCCTCTGTCGATTACGTAATTAGATCTTCATAAAATGTTATGGGCATTAAAATCACCAAGTAAAACAAATGGCGTGGGAAGTTGCTGAACAAGTGTGTCTAATTTGTTTGGTGATAATTCAGTATTTGGTGGTATGTAGACAGAACAAAATGTAGTCACTCGATGTAGAGTGACACTTACAGCAATAGCGTGTAAATTTGTATTCAAAAGGATGTTTCTGTGTGGGACTCTATTGTTCACAGCAATAGTCACCCCTCCTGAGGCCCTGTCAACGTTTTGTAGGTATGTGTTAAACAGGGAGTAGTTTTTGAAAGTGATATTGTCCGTATCTTTTAAAAAGTTTTCTTGAAGACATAACAAAGCTGGATCATATTTATTTAAAAGCAGAAGAATCTCATTGCAATTAGCTTTAAGTCCTCGACAGTTCCATTGTTTTATTGTGTTATTCATTATAAATTTAGAATGGAGGTTTTGGATTTAGGTTAGACTTTTTGAGGAGAACATCTATATGGTTATTTATCTGAGGGAAGTACGGGTGTGATTCTTTTGTTAGGTTTTGAGCTACTTTGAGAACACGGGGCAGTATCTTCTGCATCTATGCTCTCAATTTCCCCAAACCTGTTGAATTGTTTGATGGGGTCATCTGACCCCTTTTGTTGTCTATTTCCATGAGATTTGCTTTTCTTTGGTGACTTAGTTTGCTGATTGTTGTTAAAGGTCGTTTGGGTAGATGCCGTGGTTTTTTGTGCTTGGTAATGTGGGGTGTTATGTTTTAATGTTGAATCTGGTATATCTGTTTGAGTTTGAGCGTCCTTTAATGTCTTAGGATTGTTTTTCACTACAGTGGAGAAGGATGGGCCAGAAAGAGATGTTTTTGACTGTACTAGCTTTCTAGCCTCTGAGTAGGGAATGTTGGAAGTATATTTGATCCTCTGAATTTCCTTCTCTTGTTTTCAGGTATCACAATACTTGGAATTGGCGTGGTGCTCTTTTCCACAGTTGATACAATGTGGAGTTGCTTTGCATTCAGATTCCTGGTGAGGGTTGTCTCCGCATCGGCCACATATGTGGTTTCTTGAACAGCGGGTTTCATGGTGTCCATATTTTTGACACTTGTAGCATCGAAGTGGGTTGGGGATGTATACGTCAACCTTCACTTGCAAAGAACCAACTTTGACCACTTTGGGTACTGTTGGTTTATTGAAGGTGAGTATAATGGTGTTGGTGTCCTCCATATTGTTGTTACATTTGATACGTATTCTGCGGACTGCAGTGACACCTTCATTTTTCATTCCTTCAATGATATCTGTGTCGGTGACTCCAGCCAAGTCACGACAGCGAATAACACTTTTGGAGGTATTCAATGTTGTGTGGGCGAAAGTCGACGCTGGAATATCGAAGAATGTTTTTATATTTTTGAGGTTTTCCATTTGATCTCGTCGATGACATTCAACAAGTAGACAACCCGATTTCAACTTTTTAATACTTTTTGGCGATCCAATCAATCCGGTTATTGTCTTTTCTATAACGAAATTAGAAGGTGTAGTAAGTGCTTTTGTGGCATCTTTTGATTGTATTACCATGAAGCGTGGAAATGAATCCACGCCACATGGTTCATCATCTGTGTCAGATCCTGGTTTAGTTCGTTTTAACTGATTTTTGTTTAGAGTGGAATTCTCCATGACGGCAGTTTGAAACATTCAGCACCCGTGCTCCCCACCCACCAAGGAGCCCAACAAGGGGACACTTTTCAAGTGCCAGGGATACACAGATACGATACGCAGTTGGTAAAATTACCTTTGGTTGACCCTGAAGTCGCCAATTTCAAAGGTCAGTAAAATTACCCCTGTTTGACCCGTTAAGCCACCGCCTTCTAGGAAGTCTTCTAAGATTTAAGAAAGGGAAAGATATAGGAATAGAATATAGGGGCAACGGTGATATCAAACGAGTTTCAAGAATAAAGTAAAAGTAGAAAAGGAGGTGAGAGAGTTAATAAAGACTTCCTAGTGCTCGGCGTGACCAGCCGATTTGTCGAGACCGGGCCCATCTCAACCACCCGTATTAAGAGAAGTAGAGGCCAAAGTAGTGTGTTGCAACTATCAGGATCCTTTCCTCCTCCCGTTACGGGTCCCAATCCACGGCAAACAGGTTGCCTCTACTTATTCTTCTTTTACGACACGTAGCGAGGCACGGCGGGCCAATTCTACAACCCCGGACCCGCAGGGGGGAAATTAGCAAAATAGCATCATAGCTGTCGGTCAAGACAACCTGACCCAGATGTAAATTCGTATTGTTTATGTCATGCATTTAATTGAGCAATTATTTTTGCCAATTTTACGCAAAACATACATGAAAAAGACATAAGAGTACGACAAAATGTATAAAATAAACCTTACAAGACCCTACCCCTTAACACCGTAATCCGAAAGTAATTTGACTTATGCCTTTGTAAGACAGCCTGTTATTAAGACCAGTTTCGTGTAAGTATTGCATAGAGATGATATAGTAACTATGTTAATTCTATGTAAAATATCCCATGAAACGATATAGGGACATAATATATAGGGACAAACAATCGCCCTAGGACGATATAGGGACAATGGGGAGTTTTTATTAGCACATTTGGGTTTGTATAAGGACGTGTTAAATGGCACCGACGGGATGACGTCACGGTACTGGTCATTGGTATCAATGTAGTAAGGAGCTGACCTAAATATGTGCAGCTGCCACTAATCTAAGGAGGGACATATACACATAAAATTGAGACAAAAAGACATAGAACACACCTATAGATATATGGCAAAATTTCGAAAACTGAAAACGTTTTGATGCATTGCATGTGGTCCTTAAGAAAACCGTTGTTCATTGTGTTAACATCGTTTAGTAAACATACAGAACATGCATAGCTCTCCTTTTCTTCCTCAAATTCATCAAAGCTTGTCTTAAACTGTGCCTCACCTCCGGTACGAAGATGAGAGTCAGCTTCAGACAGCCTTATCTTTCCAATAACCTCTTTTGTTCCAAATAATTTCACACGACATCAGGATGACAATCCATTTTGTTTTCACATACATAGTTAAGTCCGTACTGAAAAGCAATGACGACACCAAAAGTTGAGGATTCAACGTCGATCAACATCTTCTTTGTGATGAGAAAAGGTGAAGGTAATGAAGTCAACCGCTTTTATTTATAGGAAAAGAGCGGATCGAAACGAATTAAAAGTATTGACCAATCCCAACACGCGTTAAAAAGTTTGGACACTTTGCAAAGTCTGTCTTACAATCAGAAGATAGCTACCGGTGACTTCACAGTCCCTTTATAGGTACACTAGCGTTTGTGCGCGGACATCTGTTGTTTCGAGGCAAAGATTTAAAAGCCGGAAAATATATTCACGTCTATCACCATGATGAATAATTTGGTACCATTACCAGTACCACTGCATAACTGCTAAACGGTTATTACTGTGAAAAATGTGACTATGAATATAACAATCGAAAGCAACACAAACATTTTGTATAGAAATGTTCAGGATCTTTGGCCTCTGAACCCTGTCTTGATGAAAGACATACATTAGTGCATTGCTCTGCTTGTCAGCGCACGTTTGTTAGTCTGCCTGTTACCAACAACATTTGAAGACGAAGGTTCAAAGCGGAAAAGTGCATGTAAACTCGTGAGATTGTGCCCTACTTGTGGACTAGGCATACGAACCAACAGTGCAAATTCACGCGTCTATTCAGGAAAGAAAAGGTGTAACATTTGGCGCCAAATCGTGAACTTGGAACACCAATACTACATTCGAAAATACCATTGTAAACATGAAGAAGAAGATTATCAGAAGAAGAAAAACAATTTCATCTATTTCGATTTCAAATGGATGCAAGAGACTGGCATTCACATTTCCAATTTCTGCGTAGCTCACCGAGCGTGCAAAAAGTGCATCAAAGAACATATCTGAACTCATTGCCCTCACTGTTGCAACATTCCTAGAGGACGCAAAAACTCTTTCGTGGCCTTTACACATTGACAAAGTTTGCCTAACGGATAATAGACCCTGTCTACGAGACGTGGAGCCAAGAAGACATCAAACGTTACGGAGATTGTCGGAACTATGCCACGGTGATGGCTCACAATTTCTCAGGTTACATTGAACAATTTCTGTTGAGATGCTATATGGAACAAAGTAACAAAATTCCTTAAGTGACCTTGAACGGAACCAAATCATTCACATTCAAGTGGCTCAAGAACAGTTTAAAGATTCGACGAGTTACTTAGCCATGCCTTTGAGCCGTATGACTAAAACGTTTGGCAAAAATCTGCCTGGGACTCTATACGGACAATGTAATTTTGTATCAGTGACTAGCACACCCTTGGCCTGTATAGCGACTAGAGGAATGAGACAGGTGGCATGACGTCATAGTACTGGTCACTTTACAACATTATAGAAATGTGCAAGTACTGTGACGTCAAGAGTTTGTGGTGGTAAATAGTGGGATGTATTTTTATAACTTATATAGACAAAATACAAAAATTAAATCTTTTCTAGTCATGTAAAGAGGTCTTGAAAAGGGCCGTTGTTTTTTATGTTAACATCATGCCATTAACAAACAGGACATCGCATAGCTCTTTTCTTCTTCAAATTTCTGAAAGCTTGTCTTAAACTGCATCTCACTTCTGGTACGAAGATGACAGTTCGCTTGAAACAGCCTTGTCTTTACACAAAACATCGTTTTTCCTCAAACAGTATGAACTGTTAGGAGATCGTGTATTTTATTTTGACACGTACAATTGCATCTACATCAGTCGATTGGGTCAATAGCAAACAGAAACGAAAGGAGACCATTAGGAGCCTGGACAGTCAAGCATACCGATGACACGATTCTAAGATTTGCCAGTAGTGGTCCTAAACATTACGGTTTTGAATACCGTATCCCTCAAGGAAACATGCACACGAAGTGTAAAGTGAAAGGATTGACTCTCAATTATCGCACCATTTAAATGTACTCAAACAAACCTTGTAGTCTGGACTGGATACACACTCTAAAGTGACCACTTATCAACCCCACAAGATCGTACGTTTACCCACACATCAAATCGTCAGTCGACTCTACGAAAAAGTCTATCAAATTGTTTACCGGAAGCGAGCGAGGCTTCCTAACTAAATTACTTTACCGTACGGATAAGCCGATATTGATCAGAATATAAATAGGGACATCGTCCAAGACCGATAGACCATTGTGACCACCGAGACCAAGAGAGAAAGATGAACCCTTTCACACAGCAAGTATACAGCAAGAATAAACTCGAGTGCGAAGCTATGCCTTGCAATGACATAGATGCCGTACGATGTGTCCACAGTGATTCAGAACCACATTATAGTCATAGAAACTTTGCTATGACGACCAAGCCTATCGTAGAAAGGGATGATGATGGTATACGTATCAAACCTGACGGATGCAAAAGTGCTGCCACTCGTCATTGTACACCTTTTCAATTTACTGGTTTTCATTGTCGGTGTCATCCTCCACAAGAAACCCTTCGGCTACCATCCTACGGATGTCATGTAAAACTGAGAAAACTTCTGCATATTTTAGCGTTTCCTTATCGAACTGAACCTGTACATAGCGAATATTCATTCCCTGTACGTTGCCAGTATAATGTGACTATGGAAGCCGATTGCAAACCTTTCGAGGAAAGTGGCCACAATATCTGGAAGGACCTAGCCCCGATGAATTAGCCATAGCCGGATTTTTCTACTTGTGCAAAGGTGTTAAAGTCAAAAGCTTCAAGAGTGGCGTGTCACTTTACGAGAGGGAGAAGAAAGATTGCACTTACCTGGAACATGCTTTTTGGTCTCCAGATTGTCACTATCTATTTTTAGGTACCTTAGCCTTGAAGTGGGTCCATCCATGTCGTGTAAGAAAGTAGTGACATGGTTAGGAGTCAGACGTTGGCTATCCCAAAGCCTGAGATCAAAACTAGTCTTCAAACAATACATATTGAATTGCAGGAGAATATCTACAAGGCCATTTGGCAGGGACTTGCCAGAGCCAAAGAACAATTAGTGACTGTAGAGCTTTTGCGTCGAGAAATTCACAAGAGAAAAGTGAAAAAGGGTCAACCGAAGAATTCGATGTGTCATTCTTTGTTTTCGTTTTAGTGTTAGATCATTTACAATGGAAGATTTTATTGACATTTTTGACCGTTACCCTGAATGGCATTGGACAGAAAAAATTACTAAATTCATTACTTTCGCTCTAGGAGAAGATTTTATTATATACATGGTCATGGATCTTTTACAAGAGAACATTCGTGGTTTACCTGTGGAGCTGAGAGAACGCATTTACTGAGAGTTGGTCAAAATACAAGTCAAACGCAAAGAAGAATTGCATCCATTATATCACCGATCTACAAACAACTGGTAAATCGATGCTATAATAGGATTGATTCTGAAGAAAGTGTTCAAGTGGTCAGACATTGATCAAATAATTACGGAGGAAAAGAGTTGTTTTGTTGATAAAGATTATATTTACTACCCGTTACACTTATTGAATCGAATTCAAGAAGACGAGTTAGAATCTTATCCACGATGAAGAGGAAACTTCTGATAGACTTGTCATGTGTCAGTTGGTGACTAGAACATTTGGATTCGACAACGGAATAATATGACTATGTTTGCGCAGAAATTACGGTTATAACTGCCGAGAAAAGAAACTATAAAACACGTTCTACCATGCCACGAACTTTATCGTTGGTGATACAAAATATTCCGTGGAAAGAGATCCATTACCATATACAATCAATGGACGATTAAAATTTCCTTTCACTAGAAATGTACCCATTGAATTGGGGTTGGCGTGTAGTGTTTGTCTTAATGACTTGCTTTCTGGTATTTCGTTTACCGTCTTATGCTTTGTGGACTCTTTACGAACAGCACCTTCCACTCCAAAATGTCCACGAGAGATTTGTTCTCCTGAATGCTTTCACTTTCATTTGGATACTTCTCGACCATTACGGGAAAACAAGAGTCGACAACTTTAGGTACAAAAAAGGTGTATGAGGATGTATGTGTATTTTTTAACTTCCACCCTCACTAGACAGATGTAGGTGACTGGAATAGTGGGGGTTTTGAGGCTTGGACTAGAGAAGTGGCCGTTTATGCCCGATATTTGTAATACTAAAACATTAAAACATTCAGTAAAAAAAGAAGACACTTTTAAATGTGTGCTAGTGACAGTACCAGAGGAAGAAAAAGTACAGTCTGACCTCGAGGAAAACCACTCTCGTCAGAACACAGCTCTCCTTGACATCCCCTAAAGACCATTCCAGGAGAACCCTTGTGTAACAGTACCATAGAAGGTACAAACGTTTAGAACATTACACACTGTCCCAAGGACACTGCATTTGAATGACAAAAATTGTTGTAAAGTAGAAACTTGTTTGTATTCTACATTGGTTGTTTTGATGTGTATTTTATTAATGTTCTTAGCCATTTGGCTGTTACGTATTTATGTCTTTCGTGTTATTCACAATTAAAAATAGTTTGAAATAAACATGTCCTAAAAAGGTATAAAAAATCTCGTCTTGTCTGTCTTCATGTTGCAAGAAATGTTACATTCCTGAAGCTACTATGGCTACCTCTACTGTCTCTGCATCGTCTTCCTCCACTTTCAATGTCATTGACGAACATTTAAATCGTGCTCGTTAGGAGGCACTGTATCTTCAGCATCCTTTTAGCATGCTCATTGCTGGACTTAGAGGTTCAAGTAAAACTGAATTTGCCAAACGTTTGATCGAACTTAAATATCATTTTATCGATGTCCACCTCAACGCATCGTTTGATGTTACAAAGAGTGGCAGTCAGCGTACAGGTTTCTACGAGAAAGTCAAGAGTAATCTATTGTCTTTGTGGAAGGCATTCCTATCGAAGACGACGGAATCGTGTCTGAATTCAGTTTAAATCCAATTGGTCATCTTTGATGACATGTTAGTAGGAGACGAAGAAGAAATTATACTGTGATTTACAGGCAAGCCAGTGTCATTTACATCACCCAAAATTTATTTCAACAAAGTAAAGCCCATCGTACCATTAGTTTCAATGGTCATTACGTGCAAGTCTTCGCCAGACAGTTAGGAACACCTTGGCTAACTCATGCAAATGAAGATGCCACTCAAACCCCACACGTCTATCAACTCGTAGATTTAAAACCCACTACCCACGATTATTTGTAATTTCGTGACAATCTGTTTCACAGCTGGTGCTAAGACGGAGGACCTGTCGTGTACACGTCCCCTTCGTCGACTTGACCACCAAAGACAAAATTCTGTATAAAACATTGGTCGTTTTCACTCTGTCTCACATACTGTCAACATAACGTCTCTTCGGTCTCATCGTCCCGTCAAATTGATTCGTGCATTGTACGGCATTAGTCGAAAAAAAATCCACAAATACGTGCTCGTGTTGTAGAAGCTAGTCACAACGAAGTTGTACGATGGTTTACGGTAACAGCACGTCAATTATTGCAAGGCATCACTCATATTCCACATCAAACCAAACAATTGTTTGACAGAAAGTAGTCTTAACGCAACTGGCCGATCCTCGCTTTGACACTCAAACCAAAAAGCAAATTATTTTGAAACCTTTTAGGTAGTGTTTCACTAGGAGGTGTCATCATTCGTTCTCTCTTAAAATGGGATCATAAAATGCGCCCAAACTTGTCCACAAGAAACAAGCCATTTCACGACGTACCCAGAAGAAAAAGAAAAAGAACAAAGGTGTCAAGACTAGGGCAGAGACTCAGAAAAAAGGAGCAACGGTGTCAAGACCAAGTCACAACTTCAGTAGAAAAGGAAAGTCTACAGAAAACAGTTTATACCCACAACAGATTGTGTTAAAAATTGTCTCCTTCAGCGGTGATACACTCTTCCTCTTTAGCGGCAGTGGCTAATGCTCACAAAGTACCTGCCACCATATCAAAGTCCAATATAAATCATGTACGTTACAAAGTGTACTGTATTTGTCCAACCAAGACTTGGCTCAATTCACTCTCTTGCGAACTCCTCCAAGACGTATGTTGCCTGTAAAGAAGTTGATACGAGGTAAAGACAATCAGTGGTGACGCATTTCGGTATAAAAAACCTGAAGCAAACCATACGAATCAGCGTTTTTATCCTCCTGAACACCTCAAGATGATCTCAAGAACAAGTGCACACAGTTACCATCGTCGTGCTTCTTTTGAGGAAAAAGGAAAAGGAAATGGAAAATGATAGGGACTGCCTCCTCGTTCAGTCAAACATTGATACATGCTGTCTGTCCTGTCCAAAGCTCCTCCGCCCATGTGATAGAAACTCATTTAAACGGCCTCCAAAGACGCCATCGATACCGTGTGCGAATGTTGTTTGAATGTTTTGATAGGCACGACATCTTTGTTTCCACATAAGAAAAAATGCTTAGCCAAACATCGACACGTTCTTCTCCAAATGGTGCAAAAGAAAATCCCTATTCGTCAAAAGAAAAAATATGTTGGTGCAACGCGAATGAATTGCCATTTTACCCCTGTTAGGATTCTTGATGGGAAGCATAGGGAAAACCCTTGCTGAAAGGACTATTGGGAACATTTAGAAATATCCTGGCAGGATAAAGGTAAAAGGAGAACACTCGAGTCAAAACATCTCAGACGTGATCCTTGAAATCTAATGGAAAGACGAAAACTAATTTCTGTGCATTACGAACGATGGATGGAATATCATCGTTGACATGAACAATGGACCCTGCAATTACCTCCCAATTCTCATATGATCGAGATGTCCCAGTTACAACACGGATTATAACTCGAAAAATCTCAACGGTAAGTTCAATTGTGGCAACGTCTTCAACTCACTCACCGAAAAGGTTTAGACGAAACAGTCTCACCCACTCTGAAAGATTTGAAGACCTTGATGAAAAGTCTATCACTACCGCCACTACCATTAGTGGTCAAGACAGAAAAAGAAGAAGAATTCCAAACTCCACCAGAAAAAAGTACGCAGGTTAACAACACCACCAACATCCAAAACTGGTCGGCTTAAAATGAAGATGGCTACCCCTACTTCAACAGAAGCGATAAAGAAAGAAGAGAAACTAGAAGTGAAAAAAGAACCCATTACCACTGTTCCATCATCCTCCTCATCGACACCTATTGCTTGTCGGACACGCAAAGCATTAAAAAACAAGAAGATACCACAAAAAACAAAAATAGCATCATTTAAAATTGGATTACTTATTTAAAACAATGAAGAAGGCCTTAGTAAGCATTTACTTCGATCCAGCTCATCCCGCTGGTTACGTAGGAATTCAGAAATTGTTTCGTGCTGCCAAAACAAAACTGAAAAGTGTCCGTTTTCCGCAAGTGCAACAATGGTTACAAGAACAAGCCACGTACACCTTACACAAACCCATTTCAGGTATATTTTCAATACGTCGTACCCAAATGGAAGGCATCGATCATCAATAACAAGCGGAGTTAGCCGATTTCTTTCATTTGGCGACTTACAATCGTGGCTACAAATACTTGCTTTGTGTCATCGACGTCTTTTCCAAATTTGCTTCATCGTCTCAGGCCTTAGGGGTAAGTGTCGAAATTTCGTCTTATATGATTTGTGAAACTATTTCTCGGTTTAGTTTCATGTCGGGTGATGTTTCGTTTTTAGTGTTTGTTATTATTATTTTATTAACAAATAGTTTTGTTTTATTGTAGCTTTTTTATTTTCTTTTTGGATACGAGTGATCCCGTTGGATGTTATAGTAACCTGTTCGATAAACTATTGAAGGTGGTTGGATACCATTGTAGACAGTTCGATATTAATATAGACCCCGGGAGTCTATTATGATTGCGGGAGTCGGTCGTGAATTATGGTAGCCATTGGAGTCTGTTGGATCCAATTGTTGTAGCTCATAGGATAGCGGACATTAAGAACGCTTAATGAACATTAACAGATATCATGGTACATTAGTGGACTAACGAAGTCTCAGTGGAACTGTTGAAGCCTAGCAGGAGATTCGGTGTTAAATGAGTCGACCAGATTTGGGTTCATACGTCGTATAAACTGTATTCAGTTTAGGAAGTGGATTCCAGTTGAGTAGCGTATGTTTGTGTTCATTTGCGTTGAACGCAGGAAGTGGTCGAAGTGCCAGAAATAACATTTGAGTATTGCTTATTTTCATTCAAGAGATTTTGTGTCTTAAGTCAAAAACTTTACGAGATTAAGTGGATCTCATATTTAATTTCTTCTTTTTTTCATAGCATGTGATAATATTTGTTAGGTTAAATCATATTTTCGTTTTCATATTTTTTTCTTCATTTTATGAGTGTATGTAGAAAATTGTATGTCACATGATAGTAGTGTACGTGTAAGAGTCTTTGAATTTGTTTTATAACCATATCTATATACATATATATCTAGTGATGCATTTTATAAATTCAATCATTCATCACATTGTGTTGTTGTTATTCATTTAGTCCAAACAGAGAAATCCCATTCGGTTTTAATTCTGTTACAGTCAAAACGAATTCACAACATCAGAAAAAGTAAAAGAAAAGCCTACAAAAAACAGTTTCTACCTACAAGAGAGTGTATTCAAAACTTCTTCTTCAGAGGTCATGCCATCTTCCTCTTTAGCCGAAGTGGCCGCTGCTGTCAAAGTACCTTCTTCCAAAATCAAAGTCCAAGAGAGATCAGGCGTGTTACAAAGTTGACTGGATTTGTCCAAACAAGACCTGCCCTAATTTAGCCACATGCGAACTCCTCTACAACGTGTGTTACTTTTCATCAAGTTAATACGACGTAAAGACAATCATTTGCTACGCATTTTAGTATAAAAAGCCATGAGATAAGCCATACGGATTAGTGTTTTCTTGGGCTCCTGAACACTCATAGAAAACCCCACCAAGTGGTGCACACCCTCATTTTTTGTGTCCAAAATGGCAAGAAAACAAAAAAGTCATTCGTGTCATCCTGAAAAGTGTTTTGCCGAAAACCAAAGTCCACTCCTCCCAAAAAAGTTACAATGGTCAAAAGAAAAGAAGTCACCAAAGAGGAGGAATGGTTAAATATTCTTACGATGAGCAGCTTCAAGCGCTACATATTTTTAATTAGACGAACTGGAGTCAAATAAAGGAAGCATGTCGAACCATGGACTTCAGTACATGTTTTATATCAAAAGATGTCCCATCGTCGTCGTTCTTCTGTTCGGAATAGAAAAGGAAAAATAAACAGTCACGTCTTCCGATACAACGGCTAGGCAAACAAACGTTATATTAAAAAAGACACACTATTCAAAGATAAAGGGAGTCACCAAAGATGAGGATTTTTTCAATAGGGACATGTTGTCCGTCTTGTCTAAAGCTCCTCCTCTGAAACAAATGATTCAAACTGCTTCATCAATACCTTATCCGAATGTATTGAAAGGCAGAATACCTTTGTCTAAACATCAGAAAGATTGCATAGTCAACCTCCGACACGGTCTTCGCCAAATGTTCTAAAAGAAATCACCCATTTGTCAAAAGAAAAAGATGTTGGTACAACGTGGAAGATTAATTGCACTTCTTGCCTATGTTGTTAGCTCCCTTGTTAAAAGCCACAGTAGTCCCCTTGGTCAATTATCGTTGCGGGAGCTGCTTCACATGGGATAAAGTAAGGGATAGAAAGAGCCTCTGAGTCAAGAAAGATATCAGACGTAATACCTAAATCCCATGGAAGGACGAAAACTGACTCTAGACCCATATAAATGATGAATGGAATACCACCGTTGGAAAGAACAACGAACCTCACATCTCAATCATGATTTGACCGAGATGTCCCAGTTTCAACACGAATTACAATTGTTGATGGATCGTAGCGATTTGTTCGAAACGGAACAATCTCAACAGTATGGTCAACTGATGCAATGACCCTTTCACGAAAAAGACT
Organism: Potamilus streckersoni; assembly: GCA_016746295.1. Lineage (NCBI taxonomy): Eukaryota > Metazoa > Mollusca > Bivalvia > Unionida > Unionidae > Potamilus > Potamilus streckersoni. The sequence goes on along the minus strand of JAEAOA010001375.1, from coordinate 234,105 downwards.
TATGCGAAACAGCTCCATCCACTCTGAAACATTTCAAGACCTTGATGAATAGTCCATCATATCCAGCACACTCCCACTACTTTCAGTGGTCAAACAGAAAAAATAAGAGTTTCAAACTCCACCAGAAAAGAACAAAAGTTAGCAACACCACCAACATATAAAAGTGGCTGGCTTAAGAAGATAATGCTGCGTTTGGACATTATAATATAGAAAATTATGTAAAACATGTTGGTTGGTTTAGGGATGTATGTAGCATCGCTACTGATACTTCTCAAATCAGATCTGCAGCAGATATTAACAAATTTAATATTTTAGCCAGGCAGTAGCTGAGTATATTGAACAAGTAAAACAAGAGAAGAAACGAGAGGAAGGATTGAAGCAACAATTTGAAAAGGCTAGACAGTCAAAGAAAGCTTCACAAACAGTGCACAATGCAGTCCAAACATCTGAACAAAAACAACAACAACCAGAACAACTGCCGGTGCCATCAAACACACCAAGACCACATAACTCAATAAAAAAAATATTTGCAAAAGAAGAACAATTAGACCTATAAATAATATAACTATTAAATCAACAATTTAGACAAAAGCCAGCTGTCGAGGAAGACGAATGACAGAACATCACATACTCGTCTGGAAATGGCATTGATATAGGTGTCAGGGGAAGTGATCTTATTAATTCATATCCCAAACTGTCCTTGCAGATTGTGACAAAAAAGACTAGAAATTCTATTTGGCGGCAAACAAGCCAACAATAATTCCACATAAATCATTAATGAATCAGTTTATATTTGTTATAAATTATTTGCCGGTGGTATCGTGGATATTATTGTTTATTGGTCCCTCATCTATGAAATCACCGATGATTACCATAGTGATTGATTAAGAGTATACAATTAGATATGTGACAAGAAATAAAAATGATCATGCACAATGCACACATGTTCATGTTCAGTGTAATAAATTCACGATTACCTACATATAAAGCAATCTACGGAGATGGAGTCGGTAATGCTCTTCAGGGTATATTTAGAAAGATAGCCCGAAATCAATACCGATTGCAAAGCAACTTGTAAGAAAGGCCATTGACGTTGCTCGTGGAAACGGTATTAGTGCTTTTGGTGATATTGCCGTTAAAACATTATCGGCAACGCGATACTCGCACGCACAATTAAGACGACAAAACCCAGAGCCAGTAAGACATCAGCCAGTGACATTATCGGGCTCTAGAGGCGCAGCGATGATGTGACAAGACATCGTATGTACAGTGGGCGCTACTTGAAAGAAGCGTAAAATCAGTGAGCAGATCAAAGTTATTTTTCTACTTTTAAAGCTTTGATAGGGGCTCAATTTTAGTTCATACAGTGGTGCTTGCCGTGAGCGCCATATATCCTCGTTACGTCTCTGCTCAGCACTTAAATAATGCCTGAAAATATTAGTAAAATAATAAATCAAGCTGCGAATAAAAAAAGAGCAGAGTTGACTGGTGCATCACGATATGAAAAACAAACCATGTAACTGGTAGTCTGATAGCAGGAAGTTGCCTTCGTGTTAGATTATAACAAATATAACAAAATGTTTAAACGTATTTCTGATCTCACATTCGACCTGGATGCACCATTACTCAAGGATGAGTCTGTATGCGATTATCAGTAATATTCTTAGAACGCACGAGAGCCAAATAAGCGTGGAAAATAAAATTACAAATTCAGGATACAAGCAAATAATCCTTAACCGCTAAAGCATTCACTGAAGTAGAAGAGAGACCTTTGTAAGCAAATGGAACAGCATACAGAATTTTGGATCGACTTGGTTTTGTTAATAATAATGACAATAATAATAATAATAATAATAATAATAATAATAATAATAATAATAATAATAATAATAATAATAATAATAATAATAATAATAATAATAATAATAATAATAATAATAATTAATCAAAACTGAAATGTTGTATTTATCGCTGATCACTTTTGGTATTTATGTATATTGATGAGTAATATAATTTACATCAGTATTTTTGGGTCTGTCTTGAGGAAATATTCCGAGCTGGATTTTTGATTGTTTGTTCAGCATCACACCATTATATACTACGAGATTATGAATACGTCCATAGAGATTATACACAGATGGAGCTTCATCAATATTGGTGATAATAACATATCATTATTATCTTCATTTTCATCAAACGAATTTGATTCTTCATTACAATCTTTAAGCACATTGTTTCATAGCTGATCATCTACCGATGGTGACACTAAATACAACATATCCCACTTGACCCATCTCATTATCAGATTAGACAATAATTGCCTCTAAAGAAATCCAGATGGACCTATGATAATAGTTCTGAGAGAATTTGGAATAAAACTACTATCAACAAGAACATCAGTTGAAGTTGCATTTGCTTATCAACGAGGAACCTTGCGATGGCCAGGTCTACTACAGCTTGATACTGGCAAAGAATTACTTGGAGCATTGTCATCGCTGACGAAACAACATAACGTCAAAATCAGACAAGGGTGCAACGTAATTCATCGCGATCAGGCAATTTTTGAGTTATTAAATAGACCGCTTGCTGAACGGTTATTTGGATATCAATATGCAAAGGAATAATCCACTGACCTTAAGTGTGGGAATATGAGATCTCGTGAAATGGTTAGAAGATTATCAAATGTGATAAATACGTTCAATAATGAAATTACTGATGCAACTCTATATGAAACCCATTAGCGCGATTACAAAAATGCATATGCCAATACATCGACGTGACCCTTCCTCAAAACAACCAGTACATGGTAACCTGATTGTAAGATATTTACATGAAAGTTGTGAACTTAAAGGTGGTGAAAAAGAGCTACTGATCTTGTTAGGAATGTGACTACACGTAAAATTTCCAGCGTGGTACATATATACAGACTCTGCGAGACATTCATCAGATTTGGTGTTCAGGGGATATGGATATGATTAAATTCAAATATTTCTCAAAAGCGCATGCTACCCGACACAGCTCTATCACGATAGATTTATATGACCCTTGGTCGCGCTTTCGTACAGGTTTGTAGAAACTTTTTAATTAAGAAACACAGCAGCAGGGTCGAAGACGCAAAGAGTGATTGCACTAGTAAATAGAAGAACACGCCCAAAAATAAAAACACAAACATCAAAGATAAAGTAACAGAGATAAGCTAACCCTATTAAAAAAGTCTCGGTCGGTTAGAGGCTTCGGTTTGATGTTATCGACGTCTGCATTTTCATTTTTGTAGGAAAGCTTTATTTTTCAGCGAAATACCTAATTGAAAATAATTGTAGGATTCGTCTTTCTGGCTGCTGCACGACTGCCTGTTATTATCAAGCATGCGCTGTGCACAATCGCATGCTATTCTACATTCTTTCCTGTATAAGACGGAAGGTTATTTTAAATAATTTATTGAGTTTGACAACATGCAACTATAAATTATGCCTTGTACAAGACGGCCTGTTTATATAAAGTATACCCTGTGTAAGACCCTTATTTTAAATGATAAATTTATATCTATTATTATAAAGCATTCCCTGAGTAAGACTGCATGTAATGATAACTTATGCGTAGAACAAAGGTATTTCATTATTACAACTGCCTTTTGCGGGGCGAAAGATATGGTTATAGATTACAATAGCAAGGGGATGAAAATATGATTAAAGATTACAACAACCAGTCTAGTTTATTTTGGTACGAGTATATGCTCTTTAAAATAAGTAACATAAAGATAGGAAAACAAGTTTTGTTAAATTCAACAAATGCATTATTTATCTAGAATACAAAATGTAAACGATGAAAACGAACTTTCGGCGCTATGAATTTAATCTCAGAATGATCATAGAATTACAGACAAAAGTCCTAATAATAAAAGTTCTGAATAAACCAAATTTAGTCGAACACCGAAGGTGTTGATTTGCATGTGGTGGCACGTTTATTTTATATATTGCTGTACCAACAATCTCTTGTTAAAACGTATAAATTTATATTTTAGGCTTGAATTAATTATGTTATGTAATCTAGTGAATATATCTGTCCACGAACATTACTTTTTAGGAGCACTCTGTGGTTCCAGATAAAATAGTCACTGAATTAACTAATTGGAAGAACTAAGTTCAAGCCCAAATGAACATTTAGACACAATAATAATACAGAATTGATTTTGCTAGATCTTAAAGCACGAGGTAATATTCTTTCCAGATACAATATTATATAGTCTGCCACTTGACCTTTGGTCACAATTAACATTTTCTAAAACAAACATTACTTAACGGAAAATAACCTTCCAGAAAGTTCTTAAGTTTACAAAAAATATATTAATTATTAATAGATTCAGATGCATTGAAGGTGACTTCCAAACTTCTAGATCCCGACTCATACAAATATGTTTGCTTCTATGTATAATTATCCTGACATTAAACACATAAACAAAGAAAATGTTTAGCTATGTATTAGTTGTTTAAGGATAAAATAAAAAATAAATAATTCAGGTAAAGTAGAAAATAAACTAAACTTAATTTTGGACATGGTAACGTCAAACGTACAATGATAATTACAATAGCATATAATTAAATACAACATTACAACAAACATATAGACAATGCAAATTAAGTATACGTAACATCTCTAGATTGCAACATCACGGGAGGGGATTGAAGTCATGGGCTGTTAAAATTTTCCATCAGAAAAAACATTATACATACAGCAAGGAACTAAGAACACTAGCTGTATACTATTGTAAATAAGTAGCAAGCAATGACTCCAAGCGGATTTGCATATTTGTAACCGTAATAATTGATCAATATACATGTTAGCATAGTGTCTTCAGGAGTTGGTAAATGATACACACGTTACTATATCAGTTTCTAGTTTCATAAATACACAGGAAATTTTCATTACCTGATATATCAGTGTGTGTATGATTGTGTGTGTATGCATGTTGGAATGATATTTGACTTGAATACTTTGTGGGATTTTAAATAACAATGTTTCATTATATTCGACTGAAAATATAGCATTGTATCTTTGACTTGACCTTGTTCAAAATCAAGTTCATTTTATATCTGGCATGAGTATTTGATTTTGGTTTCGTGATTAATATATTTATTTCAATCTGAGTCCAGAACGTTGGAAATTCCCAATAAAATGAATGATCTATCTGTTTTTGACTACACATTTTATATTATATTTCTAGAAAATGTCATAAGTTTAGAGTGAAATTTCGAAAAAGGATTTAATTCTAGCATTGTATTATTGTGTTCCAAAAAAAGAAAAGAACCTTGGTACATGATCACGACACATGTCATCGAAGTGACATCTTTACTTTTACCGTCGAATTTAATTCAAATTTTCATTAATGTTTTTTCAAAACTTTTATCATTATAATTTGTGTCTGTAATTCTAGGATTATTTGGTACTTTTTTGCAATACTCTGGGTTTTGTTTTTCATTTGTACCATTTTTTGTTTCTAGGGAAAAAATTATTTGCTGAACATTGCAAATGTTGTTGCTTCTAGTAGTTATTTGATGACCATGAACTCGTAATGGTATACACGTGAGGGAAAATACCGTGATTAAATGCTTACAATATATTAGGAGAACTTCCTCTAAAGCATTAACAATGGGAACATTGTCTAATATTTTACATTAGTAAAGGACACAAGGACGACAGAGAAGAAGAATACATAAGAAAGAGATATAGTTGGCCGATGGAGGGTAATGCATATATTTAAGCTGAGTAGCATGGCCGGAGTTAGATCCTGATATGGTAATAACAATCCCATAACTATCTTACCTAATTTTTGCTATTTATCTGAATAAACAAACGTTGTCTTAATAAACACATCTGTTAATAAAAGAGATATATGACTTGAGATGAGCGAGGATCTGTGAAATGTTGGTCAAAACACGACACATTGGATATAAATTACATATGACCAACTAGAATTATTAATTCGTTAGTTTGTGAACAAAGCTATTTCTTGGTATGATGTTTACATATTTTTTTTAGTATTATATTTGATACCAAATACATTTTATTGGTTCGCCATCTTTATTGTGCAAATTTATAAATTATAATTAAAAAAATGAAATTGTACTTTCTTTGGACTTTGCTACTAAATTAAGTCTTCTACTTTATCAGCTTTAGTGTAAATTCTCAAACAAACATGCCCACGCAAGCCAACTGTTTAATGTTGTAAGTAACCTATTGCTTGTTTGATAATAATGCTGACTTGTCATCAAAATCACACATAATACATTAAGAGCAAATTGAATGAAAATAACTGTACTTTGGATTGTTATGTATGATCAAAAGGGAGATTCAATCCAACTCATATGAAATGACCTAAATAACTTATATAATGTCTTCAAGGCAAACTCTGGCCAAATTCATAAGAAAATCTACAATGATGATTGCTCACAATGCTCTGCTGCTTATTGACATATAATATAATCTTCAAAGACAGGCAGAACACAAAATTAACTAAATCAGCAAGGATCTATCAGTGTAATTATCTGACTGCCCCAAGAGGAAATATCACATCACTTGCTGATCCTCCAACGCTGACTTAAACATTGAATGCAATTGACCAGGTATCACATGGTGAAGGGTTTGTAGCAGATGATATGCAAGCAGAAGTCTGGCACAGAAAATGCATGAAGTTTGCAAGTCAATGTGTAATTAAAGAATTGTACCCCAGTTGGACAATAATCCATCTATCATCCGCTGTACCAAACTGTAAAACGATACACATTTTTGCCACAACCGTCAAGATGCAGAGTAAGGAATTCTGGTTGAAACTGTGCGACTTCAGAAAAGAACGAAGTACCACAAAGAAAAACTATCTGCAGCGCGCCAGCAAAGACAGAAAATAAAGTAGCATAACTTCAAGCAGTACACGACTCTGTACATCAACCTGGCAGCAGATTTAGACACAGGCATTCTTGAAAGACACTGAAATATTATGTAAATATTTGACCGCCGATTGAAATTCATTGTGATGGTTGGACATTTCCTTGAAGTTAGATGGCTAGTGTCACCAACAGAATCAATTTTGTTTATTGGCTCGAGCCCACAACAGTATGATATCCGCCATACTTACTGATGACTTCTGTTACTTTGAGAATTGTACCGGCATCGGATACATAAGTGAGGACAGCCGCTAATGTCTGAGAAGTCTAAAGATAATATGCAAGTACAGAAAGTGACTGTTCGTGATCTTCAGTTTACAAGGACATAGGGAAATTGCCGAGGCCAAAATATCGGATCAAAACTCATGTAAGAAAACAAGAGATTATGATACCTCATATACGTAGCCACAACCACTCATTTCATGATGTAATGCCAATACCCATAGTATAGTCATACCGCTATTCTTGTCCAGCTTCTATACTCATTTACTGATGAAGGGACCGGATTAAACATGCATCTCGTCCCTTATCAATGATGATGATAGACTACTTTCAGATGTTTACAATATTTCAAAGAATAAATTGTAAAGAAATTAATGAGCTAAGATTATAAGTCGTTAAATATACTGTCAATAAGTAGCGCTACTTTATTATGACAAGATTTCAAATTGGCAATACAACCAATCATCCATTTGGTAGCTATTGAATTATACATAAACATTTTAAGCTAATCAAGAACTTGACTACATTGAATTGTAAAATTAAATGCAAATATGATAACCATGTATCTATATTGTTCCCCTTATCTGACAGAAGTATATTTGTATCATTCAACCACTTCGAGTCATATGCTGTAATTACAATGTGGAACAATTTATAATAAAATAGTAATGGGAATTTTGCATTCCCTTTCTAATAGATCAAGATGTGTCCAAGTCTAAGCACAGTTATCTCACATAGATATATCATATGATCATCTTACATAGATGTCATAGTATATGGTTATCTCACATAGATATTATATTATATGGGTATTCCTTTCCTTTCCAAGTATGTTATACAATCATATTTTGGAGACGTTTCTTTACATACATAACAAATGACGTTGGGTATGTGCATCGCACATTCATCATCCTTACTGGATATGGTATAACCACTGAGTATATGTTTTTTAGTTCTGTTCATACTCTTTATCATATTCATTGAATATCAACAATATTTTCAAGCGTGATGTGTATATGATTCTATCATGAATGAAGTCAAACAGAAGTGTTATTAAATGATAGAGAAAAAAATATTTTCCAGAGAGTTAATGACAAGTGTATGTATATAATTAGGTGCTAATCATTATTTCTTTATACTCATAGTTTACATCCAACCCTTACACATGTGTTATTCTGCGTGAGTTATTTCCGTTAATTACGGATATGGATCAGTAGATGGGGGTATTGGTAAGTTGGCAAGTAACTATGTGCTGGTTAGCGGATGTAGGTGTCTGCTGATATATATGGGTGTTGTTTAGTAACACTATTTGATCAATTATTGTGTCTCTTGATCAGAACGTGCATGTATTAGTCTGTATTTGTGCGTGCTGACCAGTAACACTTGATTGGTTAATACGCCTGTAATCTGGTCGGTAACTTGTTTACTTTTTTTGGTTAAAATGTCTAACAAAACCATTCATTCCAATGGATATTACGTTATCGTTCATGTCTATCATTTTCATGAATTCATTTTAAATATTTTTATAGTCTGTACTTATACCATGTCTTCAATTACCAAATCTATTTCATACTCTACTTTCCGTTTCATTTGAATCAGGTTTTGCGATTCCATGCTTAGGAGAATCTGCACTAACGTTATAATGCGGCGTTACTTACGTTAACTGATGCTCCTACCAACTATTGGTTGAGCCTCATATCATGCTTTGTTGGATGCTATTTTCAAGTGTTTATCGGTGCGCGTATCAATGAATAGTGTTGCGTATCGTCACGTTCAAAGTAACATAAAAGAAAGAGTGAAGACAGCAAGCTTTGTAAATTTTTACAAAAATAATTTATTTTCCTGGAAAACATGAAAAATGTAATTATGTTAAACAAGACTTAAGGTTTACAGAAATGATCCAAAATGTTTGTTCAAAATATAAATACAAGTCCTGTATGTTATGTTTCAGAAAAATATTGTCTTTGGATGAAGTATATCATAATTACAGTGCGAATATAACATGTAATCTTGATTGAGGTCTCTTCAAAGTGAAACGATCAACGCATAAATTTGCACATAAATAGAACAGTCCTTACTAAAATTATGTTTCTTCGCTTTCTTGACTACGTTAAATAGTAAGATATAGATTTAGTTGAAAACATTTGCATACGTTACATATAAGAATGTTAGGAGTTTATCTCAAAAAGCTGTTTTCACTTGTGCGACTTGTAATGAAGAATATCCAAATGTTCCATTTTTATTTACTCCGCAACAAGAATTCAATGTAGAGAAATTACAGACACTTTAACAAAGTTAGATAAAACCTGTTCAGATTTTCAGGCTATTACAGTTGTGTTTCGATATATTGCATATATTGTTATCATTCATATCAAAAAAATTAACTTCAGCAAGACATGTGGAATTTACTTGGTATAATCATAGGCATGTGTATGTACTCAGATTAGAATGCTATGCTATTATATATAAGTTTGAAGTTAGTTTTTATAAATTTGAATAAGACATCGTGTACAACGGAAGATGGGATTGTTTATGATCTTCAATCACTAAATCTCGAGACGCCGTTTCTTTATTGATGTATATTACACAAAAAACGTTTAGTATGTATAGGATAAACGGTTTTCATTTCGTCAGTCTTGAGTTCATTGACTTAAAGATCCGATGTGTGATTTAAGAATGATTATCAATTTTTCTATTTTTATCTTTATTTTTAGATATATTCAACCTTTTAAAGTTGTGATTATCATGGCCGGAAGTTTGAGTGCCTTTTACGAGAAGTATATATTTTCTGCAATACATGACAATATACAGGATTTGGTCTTGGCTGCAATTATTCCGATCTCTGTCCCGAACATATATACTATATAAGTTGAGTATACAGCATGCGCTAACTCTGTTTTTATACATAATGTGATCATATTACTCTGTTATCTCAGATAGATGGAATTTTTAGTAATTCGATATCCGCTGTAGAAACAAGACTTTGTTATTTTTGATGAAAATGTGATTTGGTAATTGAAGTCGCTACCGAACGAATATTGCTCAACTAAGTAGCCAGCGTTGAAGAAGCACACTGGAATATTACATCTGGTCAATACAATTTTGACACCCGGTAACGTAATCATCTCCTACAACAAAATAACTTGAAAACATTCTGAACTCTTTGATCGACTAAAATTAAAGGGAGCTTTGCTTTGCTAGCATCACTTATTTAAGAAAAAGTGTGGGAAAAGAGTCAAGTTAAACTAGTAGCAGTTCAACCTGTAGTTTTTCTCTAACTTCCATATATTTTTAGTTGCCTATGTCTCGATGTGACCAGAAACTATAATTGAATTCATCTATAATAGATAAACCCCTGAAATCATTGAAGAGTTTGAAAGCAAGTTCGCCTTGTTTGACAAAAGATATCAATTTTTTTAGATTGTATTTGCCTCCAAAAGGTACATCATTTCCTACAACTTTGATGTGGCAGATGGAGCCCTATACGAAATATTTATAATGATGGAACTAGCACTTGCCTAGCGTGACTCTCAGCATCACAGGGATAGTATTATGACTAGCGGGCCTAGTGTCAGGATAATGTATATGTCTGCGGTGCGATGATCCAGTACAAGACATCTATATAAATTGCAAAACTGCAGGCATCGTAACGATATGACTGAAATTTGTTTAAAGCACGCACAATTCCGTTATTTCAGGACTAAATTGCAGATAATGATTTAAAATTTATGTTAATGAAAAAAGTGGAGAGATAGGTGGTGTGTGGGTGTGTGCGATTTTGATTTTTAATCTTATTTTTTAAAAAAGTTTTCAGTCATATCGCTAGATTAGTCCACGGGTATTACTTTATGTGATCCCCCTTCTCTTCCTATATGCACTTATTACAAGACCATCGGACACGTTGTTTATCTGGTTGCTATAAATTAGAAAAAAAAATGTAAGCAACAGAAAAATGACAGCTATTGCAAATGCTGTAATTTCTAAGAGGTCAAGTTCACGGTGTTTTCATTAAAGTGGTATATTTGTTTGGCCACTCATTGTATTATGGGGAATTAAGAACAATTAATGTCGTGGAGTTATACATCATTTATTGGTGTTCTTAAAAGCATATCCCTATTATAGTTTTAAGGGACACATAAACTTCTCAGAGGTTTACTTATTTGATAAATTTCCTTAATTTGAGAATTCGTCTTCTAGTGACATTGTTCGTATATGGATAGTAATGTGCGTCTTAGTTTATGATACTCTCCATTGTGTACATTTGTCATCAGACATAGTCTCAGGACCACTGCAGTGACAATTTTGCTCAGTGAGGTATTCGTGTACCGTAACTCAATAACTTAGGGGGAGAAATATTTGTGATTAATAGCTTTGCAACAACAAGAAATGTTTAGATCAAACAATCGATCGAGTTGAGATGAAATCCGTGGTTTATAGTCGGCTTGGACAGGTTCTAGAGAGTTGTTAAACAATATATTATGAATGATGTTGATCAGGAAAGTATTCTTTTAGCTGGCACATTTATTTGTCAGTCTTTTCATGAGGTCACGTTTACTTCAGGTAATGACAAACAAAATGTTATTGATAACAACAATCCATTTCTATCTTTTTTCACTTTGTATTCTAGAGTATTTCTGACAACTTCTTTTCGAAATTTAAATTTCTCCTAGTTTTGGAAATTTTTAAAGTCCCAGACTTTAATTCACATTTTAGAAATCGTTAATGAAACTGGCAAACCTTTACAATATGATCTAAAGAAGAAAAGCTTTTAAAATCCTACCCAGAAGTAATATGTAATTTTTAATTGAAGATATAAATGATGAAGATTGAGAGAGAGAGAGAGAGGGGGGGAAAATCAAGGACAAAATGAAAAAAAAGAGGAAAGAAAAAATGCAACGAGAAAATAAGAAAGGGAATTTCAATTTATATTAAAAGAATTAGAGGTGGAAAGTCGAAAGCATTGGTCCACTTTTGATGTTTTCAGAAATCTAAAGTTAGTACCCCTTTTAATGATAAAGAGGTAGATCAATACGTTTGTTCGTTTTCAGAAAATTGGTGAAATTTTGAAATGGCCAATTAAACACTGGACTTTATTAGGCTGGCAAAGCTCGTAATATATACATGTCATTGTCACAAGAGCAGAATGCTGATTATGATGTTGTTAAGAAGTATATAATGAAGGATTATGAGATGGAACCTCAGGCATATCGATAATGTTTTAGGAATTCTGGAAAATCAACTAATTAGACATATGTTAAATTAGCATAGGAAAAGCATTCGTGTATTATTATGAAATGAGGTAGCTTCAGATAAGGTTGTGGTTAATCCATATGTGTACTGATACTCTTTGTTTGGATTAGAAAGTCGATCCTATGGGGAAAATACCTGATTTATACCTAGCCTGTGCAGCATCTAGAGCTAAGATAAAGAATGGAAAGACAAAGAAAGCTCTTGACAATGATGTTCATTAGGAAAGCACTCCTTTAGCTGACACATATGTTGATGAGGTCACTATTTCTACTCGTTTGGATCAATAAAATGGTATTGAGCACAGTGTTACTCTTTTAATCCTTTTAATTCTAATCAGGTGATAAATGTCAATCACGTTTTGTCGAAGTGGAGAATGATCCTGAGGTCTCCTATTTGTAATTTTGTCAAAACTAGGATTCTTATGAGAAAACGGAGACCTTCCTATGAACCTGCTAGTGAGTAGTGGTAAGCATACTATCAAATTGTAATTCCAAAATCGCACAGACAGGAAATTCTTAATCAGGGAAATTAACATCTTTAGTTGGTCTTTAATGGATCAGTAAGACTAATTACAAAATTTTGAACCACCTTTAATGGCCAGTAATTTGAAGCGATGTTTGTAAGTATTGTAGATCATGTCACACGTGTAAAATGGTTGGGAAACCAAGTTAAAAGATATATATAAGGTTTATTAGCAACCTATTTATTTTTGACAAGATATTTAGCAGCATAATGGTAGATTGTGTCAGTCCCTTACCTAGGACCAAGTGAAGCATTCAATAAACAAGCAGAGGAATTGTTCCATTACAAAGATGGAGGGCTTGGTTTTAATATTGGCTTTGCAACACTCAGTGATCGCAACCCCTTTACTTTCATTAAAAAGAATGAGATATATCAGAGTGTTGAGATGGAGTTTGATTGCATGGAAAAGGTTTTGATTTTAAGAACATCAAAAGAAAATATCGAAGATGCACGTTCACGAAATTTCTTTAAGGCATTATTTTTCATAATTTTGTGTATTATTCATATACATCCTTCTGTATACTCGTATTATTATATTCCAGTATATACGTTTGAGTAATATATAAAATAAAACCTTGCGTCATAAAGCTTTCTGTTATTTGATCAAGGGAAATGTTATGCATATCTCTGTTTTGGCCTGTCTCTGTAGATTGCATATTCTCTATAAATATTTGTTTTTAAGTTTTGCAAATTTCCGTAATTATGCACCTGTGTGCAACTTTGTGGTGATTTCCCATTGGATGATGGAATCATGTCGGTTCTATTGCGTATGAGATGTTGTAAAACATATCACGTAGGAAGTAATTAGAGGTAAATCGAGTAGGGAAATATACCAATTTTGAACCATAGAGCAAAATATTAGGAAGGAAAACCATTGTGAATATTTTGTCTAATGTAAAGATCGGAGAGGTTTAACGAAACAGCCATGCAGTCCGAGGAAATATTTATTCCAATTCACAAGATTAAATTATCTCAATGTACGATCATAGCTATATCGATGATGCCTTCAGTCTCTTGGAGGTCTACACTATGCTATTTGCAACATCTTTGAGAAATTCAGGTATGACTCATTACAATTTATAACGTGCTCGATATTGAATGCAAACACAACAGTCAGATGGTCAATGCTAAATGTGTCATATGCAAACACAACGGTCAGATGGTCAATGTTAAATGTGTCATATGCAAACACAACGGACAGATGGTCAATGTTAAATGTGGCATATTCAAAAACAACTGTCAGATGGTCAATGTTAAATGTGTCATATGAAAAACACAACGGACAGATGGTCAAGGTTAAATGTGTCATATCCGTGATTAGAACACTTTTCATATAATGACATGTTACGAATGACTGAAAAATTAGTAGGAGATTCCATTGCGAACATTTAACATATACATGCTTCAGGACAAGGAAAACGAGCAATTATGCAACAAACTTAATGGTCATTAAAAAAAGTCTATGTCAAGCCAATACTATGTATCATTATAATCTTTACCTGTTTGTTGTGAAAATTAATCTAAACGTGTCTGGGAATACTTATAACATTAACTAAAGAACTAATTTGATGGGTAGAAGTCGAACAACCAGTTGCAATGATTATATTTATTCAGGAATAAAATTGTAAATATGTCAGTATATTTCAAGACCAATTGCATGAAAACGAATTTGTATATGTTCCCATGAAATGATTTTATTTTAGTTTAAAGTAACAGAGTTGTATTCGTTCAAGAGATACAAAGACGAAAATAAAATATGTAAAGGCATCAAAAGGTATATAGCTAAGAAGTATTTAAAATATATTATGTACAAATATTCACTCTTCAACTTTATATAAAAACAATTTACCCTTTCTAGTGTATGTTTATGATTTTGCAAGTTTGCGGACACTAATTACTGAGCCACAAAAATATTGATTCCAGCAGTTCTCTATAGCTAAATAGGTCTCATTCAAATATTTTTTCGTTTTGTTCTGTTTAATTTAGTCAAGATTACCTGGAATTTCTTCAAAGACTCTTTCTATTGCCTTTCCTTTTTATTGGCGTTGATCACTATATTTAACCACTATTACAGGTCAACGAGAAGCGCGATGTACATTGGCACTATCAGGATTTTAACAAAGTGCTCAACGATAGTTCCTTTATTGCCTCTATTTTACAACATTGAAGGAATATATACAATGTCCATATGCAGCTTCACATTTACAAGCACGCGTACTATTTAATGTTGTAAAATGTTTGGATATATTTGACAATAATGCTACATTGTCATCGAAATCATAGAATATACCATTTACATCTGGGCGTAATTTTATTTTGATGTTGACTTTAAATGTCATTGAATGAAGTAATAGTGCTTAGCATTGTTATATATGTTATGGATATCTATGTCTGTAGCTCTTGGTATATGACTGTATTTGTTTGTATGTTTTAGTAATTGGTGTATGTTAAAATGATTTTATATACGTATTTTTTGTACATACATAGGGTGGGTTCTAATAAATTAAGGAATGAAAATTTGCATACGATCTATTAATATATGCTCATGTGCTGATAATTACTAGGGCTATACGTTTACCGGATTTGGCCTTTTCCCTTTGTATAGATTAATTAGGTGGTATATTAGAAAAAAAATTAGCTTCCTCTTCGAACCATTAGGTCACATGAATAGGTATTTCGAAATATTAACTTGAATAGTACAAACTGACACGTGGGATATCTGCGAACTATACCCATAATAGATTATTGAAGATGAATATAAGATCTGAGCAAGCAGATTCATTCCTGTTTTGGAGTCGTTTGTAACATTAAGTTTGCATATGTATTTCTTTGGACTGTTCATTTTTAGAATTTTTATATTTTGTAATTATTGAGAATTATTCAAAAGGCTTCTGGACATCATCATTTTGCAATCACTTAATTTGTAATGTTGTTAAGTTCCTCTCACATTTTAATTTCAAACAATGTCGATTAATTTATTTGTTAAGTTTTACAAAATTTGCTGCTTTTGCATTATTTTGTTATTTAGTTTATGACCACAGAATCGTAAGTTAGGATTCAAATAAATTTTATTATACGCATACATCAACAACCGAAATAACTGTGCTACGACCCTGTAGTTAAAGTGTATGTTAAGGTGTCAATTTTGTAGAACTTTTTTTATTTTATATTATTAAATGTAATTATTAATATGATTATATCAATGCCAGTCTGATATGTTGTTGAAAAACATCGTGTTTACTTGCGTCGTAAATGTGACTCATGTGAGCATTTGCTGTGTCTGATAACAAATTCACTAGAAATAAACATTCAGGAATAGCTTTGAAAACAATTGGCTATTACTTGGTCAGGTTTTCCTAATGTCCAGAAGTATTACGAAATTGCATGCGTCCTCGTGCGCGTGTAATTCAAACAACGTATTAGCTTCGTTTATATACCGATGTATTTTTGTAAGACGTTCAGAGTCACGGACAGTCGCAGTCGAGAGTCATACATGGTCGTGAAGTCGTAAAGTCAGCTTACTGTAACATCTTAGAGTTATAGAACTTCTATTACCTTAAAAAAAGTATTTTATATGCTAGAAGAAGTTGTCTGTATATCTTCGTAGAACAACATGTGTCTTGTTAGAGGAGCTAATCTTACTTCGTTTTTCTGAATAATTGTTTTCCTAGAGAACAACATTACTGACTTGAACAAAGACATTTTCTTGAAAATATTTTAAATTGGAACGGAACAACCCAAGTTGTGCTTTATTGTGTAAATACTAGAATTTTCTGTTAGCCTTCGTCTGAAGTGGCTATCCGCTAATTTTTACTGGACTAGAACTTCAGACTGTGGATATAACTTTTTACATGACTTGTGTTTTTATTTTTGAACAAACAATTTGGATCGTTTCTGTGGACCATAAGTCTTGTTTAACATATTTACACTATTTTTCATCTTTTCTAGAAAAATAAATTATCTTTGTTAAAATTTAGAAAGCTTGTTGTCTTCACTCTTTCTTTAATGTTACTTTGAACGAGCCGATACCTAACAACTGGATCATTTATTTTTGAAGAAAAATCGGGGCCACATTTAGGAGGGACCTCTCCAATACTGAATGCTGACATCACCATAGAGGTTTCAAAATTGTGAAGAACACTTCAATTATATCATCAATCAGCAATTATTTTTCATGAAGGAGGGAATGGATCGAACGACTACCAGTAAATTACCATGTTACTTGCTGAGTCTCTGATCATAGCTAAAACACAAAGCATTTGAGTTTTCATGTTGTGACGAACTTTGAACTGTTCCTATGAAAGTAAAAAGTATGTACAGCCGGAGTCACCCACATGGCACAGAAACCTGCTGATCCTTTCCAATCAATGAGGACACAAATAACTGTATCCAAGGAGCACATTGTCCACTAGTACAAACGAAAAGTCAGCAACAGTCATGATACATCTTCAATGTCAATATCCGGTGTAGAGAAGAATTGTATGGCCCATTCAAAATGTGTCCTGAAACGAGATTCAGCGTTGAAAGATGACAGTTCGATCTTGGAAACATGCCAGCTGTTGAGAAGCGTTTTCTGTTTAACGTGTTTGTGACGTTGAAACTAGTTCTCTTTGAAAAGGTAATCGGCATAATATTCTGAGGGTGTGGCTATAATTGTATTATCTCATTTGTTCCAATTAAACATTTACACAGTAATTTGAGTGCATTAAAATCTGCACAGTGATTAGAACAACAAATAGATCTCAGAGTTCCTTCTTTATTTCCGGCAATTGCTGGTAGAGAACATCAAATTTGTTTGGCATTATTTGCGATGGACTTTTCAGCCCGTATAGGGTCTGAATATCGGCTGCTGACTAGAAATTCCAAAATTAATTTGCAATATTTATGTACGCCGATGAAAAGTAAAACTTCTCTTCTTTTAACATTAAATGCTGCAACACAGACTTTACAAAACCTATTAACCCTCAGAAGCACGGAACACCTAAGTATCCATAAGTTTAGACCTGTCGTTTGAAAGTTTAAAAGAGCTAAAACATTCGTGTAAAATAGCATTACAATAAAGTAAAGATAACGTATGGAGTTCATAGTGGAATAGTCGTCGCTGGAAACAATTTAAATATATGGACATCGATTGAAATTAAGCTTGTCTTCGCTCTAAAAGGGCTGTAATTCGCATTTAGAAAATGGCCAAACGTCGACGTAGGTTTTCATTTCCGAAAATGTAATTTGACGCATATTATCGCCAGGTAACAAGGCACATGGGTAATCTAAGGCTCAAACTGCGTCTGCTTTTAAATTAATTTAGGTGATAATAAAAGACCATCTCTAGCTGTCACCCTTGGACTGAAAGTGATTTAATACATAGTAAACTTTCCTTCCTGAATTTAAACAGTTTTTATACACCATTATAAAGCAGTGAATAAGGTAAATAATTGCTATTGTAATAAGATGAAGTATCGCTAAGCGAAATCGATATAAAGTTTATGTTATCACATCTCTCTCTCTCTCTCTCTCTCTCTCTCTCTCTCTCTCTCTCTCTCTCTCTCTCTCTCGTTAAAAAGAATATTAAAGTAAAAGCCCTCAATCTGTATATCGACGTAGTAAACAAATATTAATTCCAGGTTCACCTAAAATTAAATAGTAATGTTAATAAATGAATTAGCACGTGGGTTTTAGCATGTAAATTACTTGGCAAACATTGAAATAAAGATAAAAATATAAATCAGTAAATAGTAATTTGTATGTGGAACTTTCAGAGATTTTTATTCTTTTTGCATTACACGCATGAGCTGCCCTACAAATTTTCAGATGTCGGTGAAGGATGGCATATTTCTCCCCCAAGGTCCTAGCTTTCAAATAGATAAAAAACTAGTTCTAATTTATGGTCAAAAACTTACTGGTGTTACATTAATTTTGTATGACAATGTATGTGTCGTGTTTCATATTCTTTAAAGTTCCTAGCAGTTGGAAAACTCATATTCTTAACCTATTTCACAAGTTTATTTATGTGAATATTTCATTAAAACCAACATTTTGGCATTCTTAAACTTATTTACAAACAAATCTTCAGAAGGTCAGCATGTATATTTATCATTTCCTGACATAGCAATTTATGTATATTATCACTTGACCATAAATTTTTGACAAAGACTATGAAATTCACAATGAGCCAATAAGTAAAATTGTACAATTTCTGATAATACTACTTCTAATGGCATTATGTCACAGGCATGACATTACGCGTAATGTTCAGATAACTGACTTTAGCTATGCCCACAGATTCATGGTAGTGGTACCAGAAACACCATCCAAAATATGTTATTTGAGCTACATGGACATTTTTTGAACTGCATTTAGCTATTTCAACATGATGCTGTCATTTAAAAGTGAATATTACCAATGCGTTATGTGACATAATCATAAGTCCCACTGTTTTATGTGACATGATCGTAAGTCTCAATGCTTTATGTGACATGATCTTCAGTCTTATTGCATGAATAAAACCAGTTTAATAAAAGTATCCTTGCAAATTGGATACTTAGAACCAATATATATATATATATATATATATATATATATATATATATATATATATATATATATATATATATATATATATATATATATATATATATATATATATATATATATATATATATATAATAGTTTACTATTGTTTTCATAACAGTATGCATTATTGTCTCAATTCATGCGATGCATTAGCAAGCAGAACACATACTACAATTATGTGTCATGAAAGGTGTTATAATCTTATGTCGATGAACTTCATCACAGTTGTGTTATAATCTTATGTCGATGAACTCGTCACAGCTGTGTTATAATCTTATGTCCATAAACTTCGTCACAGTTGTGTTATAATCTTATGTCGATGAAATTCGTCACAGTTGTGTTTTAGTCTTATGTCCGTGAACTTCGTCACAGTTTAATTGGTTGTTGAGGTCACTGTTCATTATTTTCAATTTATTGTAAAATAGACAACAAATGCATCAGTTAGTCATAAACGACTGATTTTATGAAGAAAACCATCTTCAATTATATCCCGTTAATTAGAGAGAGTTTTTGTAACATAATAATCCATACAAAATGAATACTGGTGGCTTTTTTGAACAAAATAAATTATTTGTGATTCAGGGAAACGTACTACTTAAAAGAGTTCGGTGCGTCATGAAGTCATAGATTAGATATAATAAAATGTTATAACATGATTATTATTTCTGTAGTGTTGAAACATTATTGTTTCTACAGTGTTCAAACATGACTAATATTTATGTAGCAAAATTCAATCTGATTTAACGCCTGAAGATTTTTTTGTACTGCAGCTATCTGTAATGCATTCAGCACATGTTTACTGATACACATACAATCAATTAAAATCTTGAATATATCTCTGCTAGACTGCTTGATATGAAACTGCAGGTGCAATCAACTCAATTCTAGAATATATCTAATGGTCTTCTTCATATCAGACTACACGTAACATAAACAAACATCACAAATATCTATCATCATCTGCTTCAAATAAAATTATTGTTTCAGTCTACATACCTGCTCTTGTGAATAAATCTGTCTACAGCTCATACCATAACGTTACAAAAATTAACCTATCTGAGAGGCATAAACTGTGTCAAGTTACCAATGTGAACAGTGTGGTGTTCCAGTGTGAATATGTAATTGTGTGGTGTACCAGTGTGGATATGTAACAGTGTGCTGTAACAATGTGAACATGTAACTGTGTGGTGTATTAGTGTGAATAAGTAAATGTGTGGTGTACCAATGTGAATATGTAACCATGTAGTGTACCAATGTGGATATGTAACAGTGTGCTGTACCAATGTCAATATGTAACTGTGTGCTGTACCTATGTCAATATATAACAGTATGGTGAATATATAACAGTGTGGTGTACCAGTGTGGATATTTATCAGTGTGTTGTACCAGTGTGATTATGTAACTGTGTGCTGTACCAAGGATAATATGTAAAGGTGTGCTGTACCAATGTGGATATGTAACAGTGTGCTGTTCAATGTGAATATATAAGAGTATGCTGTACCAATGTGAATATGTAACTGAGTTCTTTACCAATGTCAATATATAACTGTGTGCTGTACCAGATGTGGATATGTAACAGTGTGCTGTACCAATATGTATATAACAACGTGGAGTACCAATGTGTTTATGCAACAGTGTGCTGCACTAGTGTGAATATGTAACTGTGCTGCACGAATGTGGATATGTAATAGTGTGCTGTACCAATATATATATATATATATATATATATATATATATATATATATATATATATATATATATATATATATATATATATATATATATATATATATATATATATATAACAGTGTGATGTACCAATGAGAATATGTAAATATGTGCTGTACCAATGTGAATATATAACAGTGTACTGTACTTTTGTGAATATGTAACTGTGCTGTATGAATGTGGATATGTAATAGTGTGCTGTACCAATGTGAATATATAACAGTGTGATATACCAATGAGAATATGTAAATGTTTGTTATAACAATGTGGATATGTAACAGTGTAATGTACCAATGTGAATATGTAAATATGTACTGTACCAATGTGGATATGTAACTGTGTGATGTACCAATGTGAATATGTAACTGTGTGCTGTAGCAATGTGAATATATAACAGTGTGGTGTACCAGATGTGGATATGTAACAGTGTGCTGTACCAGTATGTATATAACAACGTTGTGCACCAAATGGCTTATGTAACAGTGTGCTGTAGCAATGTTGATATGTAACTGTGTGCTGTACCAATGAGAATATGTAAATGTGTGCTGTACCAATGAGAATATGTAAATGTGTGCTGTACCAATGTAGACATGTAACAGTTTAATGTACCAATGTGAATATGTACCTATGCGCTTTACCATTGTGGATATATAACAGTGTGCTGTACCAATGTGAATATGGAACTGTGTGCTGTACCAATGTGGATATGTAACAGTGTGCTGTACCAATGTGAATATGTAACTGTGTTCTTTACCATTGTGAATATGTAAATGTTTGGTGTACCAGATATGGATATGTAACAGTGTGCTGTACCAGTATGTATATAACAACGTGGTGTACCAATGTGTTTATGTAACTGTTTGCTGTACCAGTGTGAATATGTATATGTATGCTGTACCAATGAGAATATATAACAGTGTGCTGTACTAGTGTGAATATGTAACTGTGCTGTACAAATAAGGATATGTAATATTGTGCTGTACCAATGCGAATATGTAACAGTTTGTTGTACCAATGTGGATATGTAACAGTGTGCTCTACCAATCTGAATATGTAAATGTGCTGTACCAATGTGAATATATAAAAGTGTGGTGTACTAATGTGGATATGTAACAGTGTGCTGTACCAATGTGAATATTTAACAGTGTGCTGTACCAATGTGGATATGTAACTGTGGTGCACCATTTGCGAATATGTAACAGTTTGCTGTACCAATGTGGATATGTAACAGTGTGCTCTACCAATCTGAATATGTAAATGTGCTGTACCAATATGAATATATAAAAGTGTGGTGTACTAATGTGTATATGTAACAGTGTGTTGTACCAATGTAAATATTTAATAGTGTGCTGTACCAATGTGAATATGCAACTGTGTTCTGTACCAATGTGAATATGCAACTGTGTGATGTACCAATGTGGATATGTAACTGTGTGGTATACCAGTGTGAATATGTAACTGTCTGGTGTACTGGTGTGGGTATATAACTGTTGTGTACCAAAGTTGATATGTAACTTTGTGGTGTACTAGGGTGGGTATATAACTGTGTACCAGTGTGGATATGTAACTATGTGGTATACCAGTGTGGATACATATGAATGTGGTGTTCCATTGCAGATACCTAACTGTGTAATGAGCTCATGTGGATAGGTAACTGTGTGCTGTACCAATATGGACATATGCATGAGATTGCGTGCGATACTGACCAAACCAAATAAAACAACATGGGATTGCTTTTACATCCATTTCAATTTACATATGGGCTTGGCTCAAAATAAATTTAGGAGGCATGAGTAAATTTTAATTGCTGTCGGTTGGGACAACGGTGAGACAGATAGAAGAAAGCGATGTTATCTTAACGTCAAATAACGCAAAATGACAAAGCTGACAAACCAGAGACAAACTTGGAAATCGAATAAGAATGTTGAAAAACATTTGTCAAATGAATGCTTTCCTTGTTACTCTACTTTGTGTTTAAAGAACTATCGATACCTATTACTGTTATTGACATGTTGAAACTTCATTTTTGTAAGCTCTTAAAAAGAAGGTATCGAATACCGCATGCTATAATTCTGATCAGTTGATACAAAACCATAATTATTACGGTTTTATATAAAGTCTGACTAAAAGTCATTTCATAAACCTCATTCATTTAGTTAAGTCACCTTTGTCGAATATATGCCTATTTCTTGTACAAACTGCCGATTTAGGAAAAATCATGCAGTGATACAGATATGACGCAAATGTTCATCTGCATAAGGGGCACTTGCTGTTTATGTACCGAGCTGGATGTCCTGATATGAATATGCCATCCTCCAGGTGATTTTCCGTGGGGTGTTTTTGTAGTTACAAACAAATAAACTTCATTCGAACACGGTTCGAGAGTAATTTCGGACATACAGTGGAATCTTTCCAGACAAAACCCAATCCTTAATTTCGTCTTTTAATCAGGTAAATGAAATACATCTTTTTACAAGGCAGTCAAACCATTGAACATAAAAATCACATATTGATCGAGGCTGAATATATAGCCAATAACATGATAGATATAAAAACCATAAATCACACACAAGCTAATATACAGCATGACTGACGAAATGAATGCTAATGATCCATCACATATTCAAATTTACCAGAAGTAATAGGCATCGGTCAAGAAATTGCATATCAACATCAGTGCTTGTAGATCATGAAATACCCCGTCTTTCTTTGTCCATAACGCATTATTAAAACAAAGTTCAGAAACTGAATTAAAATCCCACTGTGATATCATAGAATTCAAGAGGAAAGCATTTGAATATGAGTACATTCCTGTCATATCAACTTGCCTGCTAAATACCATGTATGTACCGGAAGTAGCTTTGTTTAGTAGGAATGATAACAATATGCACAAAATATCGAAAACGTCTGTAATGCTTGAAAATCGGAAGAGGTAATCCGTATGTAAAGTTAACTTCTCTACTTTGTGTGGTTGTTGCGTAGCTTACACGAGTGTTCTGAAATTAGCAAACAATTAAGCAAGATCATAAGTAAAAGTATTTTCTGTGTTATAACTAGACAAACTTTAAGGTTAACAGTTCAACTTCTTTCGGATTATCACAAATACGGAGACAACTTATTTTACAGTCATGTTAAACAATTTTGTCTTGCGTTAAACAGGACTAAACATATTGTAATCTATAAATATTGCGACTGACATATATCACTTCCTAAGCAACTTTGGTACCAAATGTTAACAGCTGAGTACTTTCTGAGACAAAATTCTCTTTACATGAATATTTGCAATATTTGCAAATGCTTTCAACTAAATGTATATATTACTTGCTAACTTGTTCGAGAGGGCCAAGAGACATAAGTTTAGAAGGGATTCAATAAATGTTCTATGTGATATGGGTTATAATTAAACTTGTTCTTTTTATGTATCTATCATCCAATTTAGCTACTTGATATTGATTTACGAAACCTTTAAAGCAAACTTACATCTCATTCAGAAAAAAACATTATTTGCTAAATATTTAGTTGCATCAATACACATTTTAGGAAATATTACCAATAGTGATCAGTGGCGAAGTAGGGACAATAGCACTTCCATGATAGAGCCCTATAAGGACGAGATTTACAGGGAAACCGTGAATTAGCATTAAAGACGACTTCCCTGCAGTATAGAAAGCATTTCAACATGAATGATGCACTACACATGGGACAAATACAGACATAGACATAGAGACATAAACATAGAGAGACCGGGTTAGACACATATACAAAGACATACATGCATACATACATACATACATACATACATACATACATACATACATACATACATACATACATACATACATACATACATACATACATACATACATACATACATACATACATACATACATACATACATACATACATACATACATACATACATGGACATAAATCTATCGTGCAAAACATCAACAATAAAAATTTCTTCTCCACAAGAGAATATGGATCATTTCTAGGTAATTAAGTGGACATGAAAATGACCTGTGAGTTTTTGTTAACATGAATTAGTTAATAGAGAGCATAATCGCACGGATGTTATTCTCTTCCTTAAACTTTGCCTGACCCCTAGATCGTACATTAAGACACCTCAGCCAGTCTTGTTTCTCCACATAGATCCTTCATTGAACAGCTTCGATGGTAGGAGAGTAGAAGATTCAAAATTAGTTCACAGTTTGTGACGGAAACAGATGAATTAAACGAGGTTAAACGCGGTTATTTATAGTGGTAGAACGGATCGAAGAGGACTTAGTTTATTCACCAATCCTTACACGTGCTACAAACTTCAGTCACAGAGGGAAGTCTGTCTTCCATCCAAAGAGACTTACCTATGACATAACATTCGCTGTATAGGTGCACAGTGAATCAATACAACAAAGCTAGAAGCCGAGGAAAACTAAGAAATTAATTGGATTACATTGGTTGTAGAGGCAAGGAGTCATAGTATAGTAGCGGTTAATAAAACAACCTCATTTCTACTTCAAGAATAAAACGATTTTAATTCACATGTAGCGGATTTTCTCTCTTCGTACGAATGTTTTCCGGTACAATTACCTTCTCCGCCCTCTCCCTTCTTTCCGTTCGTAGAGGATTTAAACAGACCCAGAAATAAGAACTAGATAAATTTTTTACAACGGCTGAAAGAAGCAGAACAAGTTTTTCTCATTCAATAGCAACAGCGAAAATTTTAAAGGCAAGAAGAAAACAACATAAAGAAGAAGCAGAGAAAAAAACAAGGTCTGGTAGAGAAGGAGATCAGTGAAAATCAAACGGTACCATTAGACATTTTGGTAGAATTAAGGAGTCCCAAATATATGTATCAGACTTCCTTAATACGACTAAAAAAGAACCTCCCGGGGCCATTTATTCCAATCTCTTTAACGTTTGCACTACGCTTGAGATACCAACAGTAGTGATTTCATCTGAATCATTTAAGTAGCAGATCAAGAAGTAGGTCTTGGTTTTGGCAAGGAGATAAAGTAGTTAAAGCTCATTACCTCCAGTTCCTAAGTTTACACGTTTCGTAGAATTAAAAC
The DNA here is from genome assembly GCA_016746295.1 of Potamilus streckersoni. Taxonomy (NCBI): domain Eukaryota; kingdom Metazoa; phylum Mollusca; class Bivalvia; order Unionida; family Unionidae; genus Potamilus; species Potamilus streckersoni. Next base: position 207,803 of record JAEAOA010001375.1, on the reverse strand, counting down.
AAACCAAATAACCAATGGTCAAACTCAAATCCTATTTTATCCTATGAGGTATGTGTGTGAGTGCTTGAGTGTAAAGTCACAGGCTTTTAGTCTTCTTCCTCAATTTCTTCTCGTCTTCTTTTCTTCTTTTCCTGGATGCGCTTTGGTTTTTATTTTTCTGAGGGTACCTCTTCTTCCTGTTCGGAAACCCTCTCTATCTTCTTCTGTTGTTTCTTTGGAGAACTCTAAATAAGAATTTACTTTCTCTTAACATGTATAATAACCGGTATATTAACTATTATCTGCTTGTTGGCTCATGTGTTACTTTGACATTGTGGACCTTCAAAAGACCAATGTCCTTTCGTCAGACAGATATATCAAGTATCATGATTTTTATCTCGAAAGGAGGGGAAGTATTCCGTCGGCCTATCTAAAGAAAACGTTCGTATGATACCTTCGTTTGATGTGTGCTGGTTCTTCCATATTTCTGGTGGAATTCATAAACACTTTGAGGGAAGACAATGACCCTTTATGTTGGAATACATTGGCCTTACATTTATAAATAAGGTATCATGACGTTTAAAATGTAGTTATTTGACATTTTGCAATCTAGATGAAACGATCGCAAAATTTTGTGAAGTAAAGATAAGAAAGTAGGAGACAGAAATGCAACCTATCGCCTGGCACAGTAGTTGAAGTCTTGGCTCAAACCCATGACAGTGATTTTGAAGATGAAATGAGTGAGCCAGTATCCAGATTCAGAGAGTCAAACTCAAACCAAAGTTCACCACCAGTAACCCTGAAAACTACCTCATTCGAGAGATGGATAAACGCTCTCTAGAAACATCAGAACCACGGCCTACAAGGGCATGGTGAAGTTTAAAAATTTCAAGTCCGACATACCACTGATTCATCACCAATATGTAGGATTCTTTGTTAACCACACTGAAACGGCAATGTCGAGCCAACAAAGAAAATATCTTGAATTTATCCTTCTATCACGACAGACTAAAGTTTATCGTTTCAATCGAGTTTAGCCTGCCATCAGAACCGACACCTTCCAAAGACATCGACAAAATTTAATGCGTACTGTAGTCTAACGACAAGTTTCCCATAACCGATTGAAAAGCGACACTTTACATGGCTCGCGTTTATCTTCCAAAATAGACCGGATAACGCAACAAGTGTCTTTGATGGAAGACAGTCGAAGAACCAAACACAGTATCGTCCGAATTAAAACCCTTAAGACAAGATTTGTTAAGCCCGTGACATCTTGGTGGGACGAACTTATGCTGACAAAAATGACACGACAGAATGGAAAAGATCCTGGGACAATATTCGAAAATCGATCCGAGCAAAACAACTAAGAAAAGCAGAGGTCATGTCTATCTAACGACAAACCCTGCAACATTCCTGAAATGCAAATATTGCAAGACGTCTTAGTTTCAAGCTAAATCTTGGACGTAAACCCTCAAGATGTGCACGCACCTCTGTGAAAGATGGAAAATACATTCACATCTTTAATCATGATAAACATTTCAAAGCCATCACTGGATTCCTGTGATACAGTTATTATTGTGAGAAATATGACTATGGGTATAGCAATCGAGAGCAACCCAAGGATTGTGGATCGAAATGTCCAGACTCCTTCGATTCTCAACCCTGCATTGACGAAGGACACACATCAGTGCATTACTCACGTTATCAGCGTACTTTCGTTTACCCTGCTTTTTAGCAACATCCGATGAAGCAAGGTTCACATCAGAAAAATGCATGTCACTCCATGAAATATTCTGCTTTGGACAAGTCATGCTTGTCTATAGTACCAAGGCAGACATTTATTCAGCAAAGAAACGATGCCACATTTAACACCAGTATATGGACTTGGAACACGAATGCTACATTCAAAATACTAATAAACAAGATGAATAGATGAAAGGAAATTTCGTATTTTTTCTATTTCGAATGCATGGAAGAGACCGGCATTCACATTCTTAATTTATACGTGGCTCTTCGTGCAAGTGCATCCAAAATCCTACATTTTGTCATTGATACCACTGTAGCAAGATTGTTGAAGGACGTCAAAATTTGGTTTCAGGGACCAAACACATTAGCCGATTTTGTCCAATGGATCTTGCACCAAATCGACAAAACATGGAGTCCAAGAGGATATCAAACTTTACCGAGATTGTTTTCGCTATGCCACGGTGATGCCTCAAAATTGCTCGTGATACGATAAAACTATAGGGAACAAAGCATCAAACGTCCCAAAGGGACGTTGAACGGAGCTAATCTCATTTCTTAGCAGGTGGGACAAGTCCAATTTAAAGATTAGATGATTTACTTGTTCATGCCTTTGAGTCAAATGCATAAAACATTTGGAATGACAAAAATGTCCTCAGAATGTTGTCCACACTATTCAATACTGAAGCCAATGAAATGCCGTTCTACCCCTTTTGCCTGATTCTGATTACAACGATCCCGACAACATGCCCACCGAACAATGAGACGCTTAGAAAAATCTAGGATCGTAAACGAGTTTAACGGTTCATGTCCCATCTGCTACCCTCAACAATACACTGACAATTAGTTTATTCAACGTAACATGGAAGACTTGTAAGCGGCCACTTGTCAGCGGTGCTTGAAGTTACAACGGCAAGGATACCAAATCGTGGAAATGGGGGCAACACGAGTACGATCACCGTTTGAAAGCAGATCCCAAGTTTAAACGTATCGTAGAAAATGCAAGTTGGTGGGTTCTTTGCATTCACATGACAGCTTATATGCAGGGCGGACGAATGTCACGTGTTTGCTATACAACGCTGATTGGGATAAAGGTGAAGAAATCAAATACTCAGTCGTGTTCTCACTGTTTCCATACGTGTGCAAATATTGTCATTTCCAGCATAAAGAACACATGGACGTGTGTTTTCTCTGCATCCATGTGTGTGCAAATATTGTCATTACCAGCGGGACACCCACAATTGCTTAAAGAACACATGGACATGGACAACATTCGACAATACGAATGATTAATTAAATGTAAAGTCTTGCCTCCCACAGACATGTATCTTACCGTTGTACTTACAAGATGCCTAGGAATACTAATGCTTCCTATTGTGACATGCCGATCGTGTCATCTTACAAAGCTACAAAGTGTCAATCAGATACAGGTCGGGCGGAACCTACAAAGTTTTCGTTTAGAGATTATACTGACAACTGCATTTTCCTACAAAAACGAAGATACAAACGTCAGTAACATCGAAACCGAAATCTCTAACCATCCCGAAACATTTGCAATCAGGTTAACTATTTTCGGGTACTACGTCTTTAACATTTATGACTTGATAGTTATGGCGTGTTCTACAAACTGATTATAATTTCAAAATTCAGGACTCTGAAACTACCACAAAGATACAGGAACAATATTTGTTATATTTCCGATAAAATCAAACATTTTGCATCTGTAGTATTTAGCAGTTCGATTTTTTGGAATTATTGTTATATTCGAATGCAAACGTGTGTATTGTGATCAATAATTTATTTTGAAGTTCCATTTCTTTTAGAAATATCTCCGTTTAATATCTTCACCGTTTTGGAAATATTATGTTTTCTCTAGTTTAGTAACATCAGTGATATACCCTCCAGTATCCGCAACTTTTCTGTTCATTATTTTATTTGTTTACCTCTAAGATCTGTCAAACAGTTTCCTCGTTTTGCATTTGTGAAATGTTTTTTAATTCGCTCAAGTAACACAATTCAGGAGAGAAATTGTCATTGATAGGAGCTTATTGATGTTCGGTTTATCGTTTACTGGATATATTGAATAAACAAGTGCTGTTGTATAATATGTCCATTCATAATAAGGATTATCATTTCCTGACACTATTCATAGTTTTGAATTTGTATTTAGTGGTACAATACCTCCACTATGACTTTACCGTCTGTCGCCACGATAAACTTTGTTTGGGAAGAATATGTTCGTGCAGTGTGGAGTTAAATAATAATTGCTGTTGTTCTTTTATAATTCCCTATAGCGTTGAATCATCTATAAAACACGCCGAAGACTATCTAGCCAGATTTTCAAAATAAAAATTGAGACAAATAGTGACAGTATATAAATGAAGCAAAATACATTAGGGAAGCATTCTATCATTGAAAATTATGAAGCAACTCATGATAGTGTAATCAGGGACTGTGATTAGATTTTCCTAATGTCCAGATGCATTGCAAAATTACACGAGTCCGTCGCGCGCGTGCAGATGAAGCGACATATTAACTTCGTTTTTATGCTTAGTTATTTGTAAGAAAATCAGTTATAGTCAGTCAGTAAAAAGACAGAGTCGTAGCCGATTTTAACATCTTAGAGTCACCAGCTTCTATTACCTTAACATCTTAGAGTCACCAGCTTCTATTACCTTAACATCTTAGAGTCACCAGCTTCTATTACGTTAACATCCTAGAGTCACCAGCTTCTATTACATTAACATCTAAGACTCACCAGATTATATTACCTTAACATCTTAGAGTCACCAGCTTCTATTACGTTAACATCTTAGAGTCACCAGCTTCTATTACATTAACATCTAAGAGTCACCAGATTATATTACCTTAACATCTTAGAGTCACAAGCTTCTATTACCGTAACGTCTTAGAGACACCAGCTTCTATTACCTATACATCTTAGAGTCATTATCTTATATTACCTTTACATATTAGAGTCACCAGCTTTTATTACCTTTACATCTTAGAGTCACCATCTTCTATTGCCTTAACATCTTAGAGTCACCAGCTTCTATTACCTTAACATCTTAGAGTCACCAGCTTCTATTAACTTAACATCTTATAGTCACCAGCTTCTATTATGTTAACATCTTAGAGTCACCAGCTTCTATTACTTTAACATCTTAGAGTCACCAGCTCTATTACTTTAACATATTAGAGTCACCAGCTTCTATTACGTTAACATCTTAGAGTCACCAGCTTCTATTACATTAACATCTAAGAGTCACCAGATTATGGTTGGTTTTGAAAAACGGGACATATTTCTCGTATGCGTGATAGTGTAGCTCTTTTCTCTTACGTTTGAAGCCGGCCATCTTTACAAGTATCCCAGTATTCAGAACTGGATGATCCAGATAGGAAAGACTGGTCGGGTAATGTAATAGGTCACGAGGTACCAGTGAACATAAAGGTTAGCAGTGAGTTGAATCCGGATTTCTTATGTGCATCGTCCACAGTGAAAGAAGACAAAGGAAGAAGAAATTTAAGAAGATAAAATTTTAAAGATGATGAAGATAATGGTTGGGTTTATCGTCCATGCATAGGCAAGCTCAAGGACCCAAGAAGATTGATCAGGCGCCGATACTAATCATTGAGTAAATACAGAGTATGCGCAACAAGGAGAAGGTTCGCTACCAAAGTTATAAATATTCGTTTCCGCACATCCCCTTTCACGTCACAGAACTTGAAATATATCGCAGTATGTTGAAAAACTTGAACATTTTGGCGATAAGTAATAAACTCAGAGCTAGTGAGACCTATTGGTACGCCTCAGAGCCATTGAGGCCTATTGGTACGCATCAAAGCCAGTGAGACCTATTGGAACGCCTCAGAGCCAGTGAGACCTATTGGTACGCCTCGCAGCCAGTGAGGCCTATTGGTACGCCTCAGAGCCAGTGAGACCTATTGGTACGCCTTATATTACCTTAACATCTTAGAGTCACCAGCTTCTATTACCTTAACATCTTAGAGTCACCAGCTTATATTACCTTTACATATTAGAGTCACCAGCTTTTATTACCTTTACATCATAGAGTCACCATCTTCCATTGCCTTAACATCTTAGAGTCACCAGCTTCTATTACCTTAACATCTTAGAGTCACCAGCTTCTATTAACTTAACATCTTATAGTCACCAGCTTCTATTATGTTAACATCTTAGGGTCACCAGCTTCTATTACTTTAACATCTTAGAGTCACCAGCTTCTATTACCTTAACATCTTAGAGTCACCAGCTTCTATTACCTTAACATCTTAGAGTCATCAGCTTCTATTACCTTAACATCTTAGAGTCACCAGCTTCTATTAATTTAACATCATAGAGTCACCAGCTTCTATTACATTAACATCTTAGAATCACCAGCTTCTATTACCTTAACATCTTAGAGTCACCATGTTCTATTACCTTTACATCTTAGAGTCACCAGCTTTTATTACCTTTACATTTTAGAGTCATCATCTTCTATTGCCTTAACATCTTAGAGTCACCAGCTTCTGTTACCTTAACATCTTAGAGTCACCAGCTTCTATTAACTTAACATCTTATAGTCACCAGCTTCTATTATGTTAACATCTTAGAGTCAACAGCTTATTATACTTTAACATCTTAGAGTCACCAGCTCTATTACTTTAACATCTTAGAGTCACCAGCTTCTATTATGTTAACATCTTAGAGTCACCAGCTTCTATTATCTTAACATCTTAGAGTCACCAGCTTCTATTACCTTAACATCTTAGAGTCGCCAGCTTCTATTACCTTTACATCTTAGAGTCACCATCGTCTATTACCTTAACATCTTAGAGTCACCAGCTTCTATTACCTTAACATCATAGAGTTATCAGCTTCTATTACCTTAACATCTTAGAGTCACCAGCTTCTATTACTTTAACATCATAGAGTCACCAGCTTCTATTACATTAACATCTTAGAGTCACCAGCTTCTATTGCCTTAACATCTTAGAGTCACCATCTTCTATTACCTTTACATCTTAGAGTCACCAGCTTTTATTACCTTTACATCTTAGAGTCACCATCTTCTATTGCCTTAACATCTTAGAGTCACCAGCTTCTATTACCTTAACATCTTAGAGTCACCAGCTTCTATTAACATAACATCTTATGGTCACCAGCTTCTATTATGTTAACATCTTAGAGTCACCAGCTTATATTACTTTAACATCTTAGAGTCACCAGCTCTATTACTTTAACATCTTAGAGTCACCAGCTTCTATTATGTTAACATCTTAGAGTCACCAGCTTCTATTACCTTAACATCTTAGAGTCACCAGCTTCTATTACCTTAACATCTTAGAGTCACCAGCTTCTATTACCTTTACATTATAGAGTCACCATCGTCTATTACCTTAACATCTTAGAGTCACCAGCTTCTATTACCTTAACATCTTAGAGTCACCAACTTCTATTACCTTAACATCTTAGAGTCACCAGCTTCTATTACCATAACATCTTAGAGTCGCCAGCTTCTATTACCTTTACATCTTAGAGTCACCATCGTCTATTACCTTAACATCTTAGAGTTACCAACTTCTATTACCTTTACATCTTAGATTCATTATCTTCTATTGCCTTAACATCTTAGAGTCACCAGCTTCTATTACCTTAACATCTTAGAGTCACCAGCTTCTATTACCTTAACAGTTATTCATCTGCTAGAAGTTGTATGTTTCTTCAAGCAATAACGCTGGTACACCTTAAATGATACTTCTGAACATATACTGTCGTACACCCTACAAACAGTAACTTCGTACTTTGAAACGTCCCTTGGTCTTTTATCATTCATTAACTTAGCGAATGCTCCTTTATAGTCCTTTTTCGCGATACTGTAGATATCCTGGTAAAATGCATTTTTGTAAACTCTTTCCAAATCATTGTATTTCTTATAGTGATACCACTCAACATAAAGTATAATTTTGTATCAAGGTCACATCAGTTCTCTCTCTGCGTACTTGATTAGAATAATCACCGAATTCAGACACAGAATCATCAGTGTACAATTCAAAATAATTTTGCTAACAAGTGCAATACACTTCAACATACTGTATTGTTCACTGGTCTATTACTCATCGCTTAAATTCGCTCTCAGGGTTTCCTTGAACATATATATATATATATATATATATATATATATATATATATATAATGTTCCATATATATATATAATAAATATATATTTATGTGATATGTTCTTAGGCATGTTGAAGAGGAGCACAAATTATTGTCAGAAAGTGAATGAAAACCTGTATCTTTATTACTAACGTGTTTGATCAAATTATAAAATTAAATGTGCATAATGCCATCCTACTCTTTATGACATCGATATAGTCGAAAGGAAGAAAGAGAGTGGAAGACATAATTCATTAGGTCAGTCGTTCAACTATTACAAGGTCAAAGTATATGGGTACATAATTAAAACAAAGACAAACTTCGTGCTTGATGCTGGCCACGATAGTGACTTTATATTGCAATACATGTAATGTATTGAACCAAAATGTTGCCTTGTATTTACAGCATAACGTAACTATCTGGACAAAGTCTGAAGAGTAAACATAAATAAATTGAATAATGAGATACGGTATAATATATACATTTGTTGAGGCTACAACCGCCATTAACAAAAATACAGCAAATCGATCTTGCTGTATTTCTGTCAACCACAAAAGGTGGGTGGGGCATATAACAAAAATGTCCAGCATCAAATAAAAGAAAAAACTAAAACAATGTTGATCAATATTAAACCGATTAATTATGTATTGCCGAGGCAGTAGAGCACCCCCATATGACCCGGTAGTTATGGAATATCCAGCCTGTATGAATGACTGAGAGAGACTGTAAAACTGACCCGCGTACTTCCTGAGTGCGCTGTTGGTCTTCCGGAGCTGTTAGAGTACCCTCATACGCTCCAGGCGGTCGAAACGGTAGGTAGACACAGATTAGTCCGAGTCAAGTGTGTGTCAACCTGCAAAGCACGTTCGATGACCAAGTATCTAGGTCTGCGAAACCCACTAGACCTGAAAAGAACAATAAACCACAAAGCAGCATGGCGATATTAGAAAAGTGACTGAACTGAAGTGTTACAAAGCTGAGACCCTTTGCCTAACTTTATATATTTCTTAAATGCATCAGATTTCTAGCTGCCTAATTAACTTATTTGTTTGTCACTTAGACCTTGTCTAGCCGCCTCAGTGGTATCTCCAATTCTGAAACTATGGGAATGAATATGGTAAGAGTCTAAGCCACAAAAGCAAAGTGCTCTTCTACGTTCTTTAAGTTCTGTACTAAAGTCTACTCTAGAAACTGCTTCATGAAAAGTGGTCCTGGAGTATTACGTCTGAGTGTCAGGTATGCCTGTAAATGAGTTATCGGACATATAGCAGGATTTTGTTAGGCAGCAACATGCAAAATATTGTCCCGCGCCGTGTTTGAAGTGTCGAAGAGTGATTGTAAGAGGCTTGTGGGAGAAATCGACTTGAGATAATTTTATCAAATTATCTTCCTAATGTGCAGTCGATTGCACTGTAATATATCCTATTCTGAGAAAGAAGGGCATGGAAAACCAATGTAAACATGACCGAAAACATGGTACTCCTGAAATGGTTTGAGACGGTATGCATCATTGAAACTGTCAATTGGCAAACGAACATCGTGAGATTTACTTTTGTGAATGGTTTGAATCAGTTTTTTGAATAAGATGACGAAGGGTCTGAGAAGCCGTTGAGTTTTTGAACATAGCCAACTGCAGAAACAAAGGTGAATATTGAGGATGCTGTACATTTCTTGTTCATTAAGTGCTCTATGAACAGGGCCATATTGGTTATTGATATTGGGAGAGAAAATTCGGTCAGGGTGTTTGATGTGAACACTTTATATAGCGTCCAAGCCCTCATATGTGGCATGATCGGTGAAGGATGTTTTTGAGCAAATGGTCAAGCGTACTCTCTATCTTGGCAAGGATGGAAGACACGGAATGCGATGAGGGTGCGAGTCCGCATAGGGAGCCATGGCGTGGAAACTCGAAACCTGTTGGCGAGAAAGGGCATCAACATGTATGTTACGTGTACCAGGTATATGTTTTGCCTTGAACAAAATATTTAATTTAAGGCAAGAGAGTATACATTTGCGAATTATATGCATGATTTTTGTGTCCTTGGAGGATTGCTTGTTTATGATTTCAACTAAGGCTTGATTATCAGTGTGAAAATACATACATTTATTGGATAAGTGTTATGCCCAGATCTGAGCTGCCAGAACGATGGGGTACAATTCTAGAAGCGTGATATTTTGATGTGCTCATGTATGATTCCAAATGCCATAAAAATAGTGTGTGCCTAGGACTGTACCATATCCTACTGAGGCAGAAGCTTCTGTGTGCAAGTCGAACGAGTCAGAAGTCATCCAAATGTCATGTAAGAATAAGGACCTACCGTTAAAACCACTTAAAAGGTTTGCCAAGGGAAAGGATCAGCACTATTTGTCGACAGCCTTCTAGTTGTTCGGGTCAGTTGGAAACGAAAAGATTCTTTGTTAGGTCGCTGCGGTTGCTGGCTGTATCGTTGAAGTACCTTAAATGGGTGAGAAATTTGTTTGGGGCAGCGAATGAATGAATGTCCCCCTAAACAAATGAAGCATTTGTGCTGAGAATTGCATGAAAATCCCAAAGATAAGCGACCGCTATTGTGATACGCAAAACAAACCACCTTCGGATACTTTGTGTTTGTACTTTGTGATGGAGTGTTTGTACTTTCTGATGGATTGGTATGTGTGTAGCTGTTATGATTCAACTCTAGCACAGCCTTCATGTAGAGTTACAGATGTGTTGTACCCCATTTAGCTTCCTCCTTTACAACCAATTGTCTGAAGTTTTCATCATAGTATCTCCGATCGGCGCGTCTCCCCTCAAGTTTAAGGACAGTTTCCATATGGTGGGGAAGCAAGGTACTAACTAGGGGATGTTTCTCACATAAGAAACTAGTGAACCTGCTCCATACTAGAATCCACTGTCCTATTGTGAGTTGGACGTTCTTAACTTTTGGGACAATGGTAAGTTCAGGAACAGTACAATCATTATCTATTTGAAATTTGAAACCATCATCCTGCGCGTTATTCAGGAGGGTATAAAATCAATGTATGAGCCCGACCATACGATAGCCATTACTTTATCAGGGAATAAAGCGGATTGGGAGACCTACGAGCTTACACAATATTATTGAGAAAGCGTCCCGTAGGCAGGAATGATTTGGAGGACGTTACCTGCATGCACAGCTGTACCTGTGAGTGAAGATGTGTTTTCCACAATGGCGCGGGAGACCATGGATGCTGCTGGTGTGTTTTCTTTCGGCACGGCGGGTACATATGGAAAACCAGTTTGGGGACTATTTTCCGTGGACGGTCTGAGCATCTCTACCAGCTAATCAAATTTGTTATTGATCTCCCGTGTCATTTTGGTGGTGAGCCTGTCGGAGGCATCTTGTGTTATAACATTAATCAAATGTGGGTCCATCGAAGCCCCTTCGGTGGATGTCACAGGTTGAGGGTTGTTGGCAATTGGTGTTGATGATGGCGTCTTCTTTCTGGGCCTCTAAACCGCCTATTGGACTATGGACCTTGAATGTCTGGCTCTATTCGCTGCCACTTTCGACGATGCTGCAGCCTTCTTGGATATATATATATATATATATATATATATATATATATATATATATATATATATATATATATATATATATATATATATATATAAAGAATATGAAATCAACCTGAAGTATTCATTTGTTTCTTTAGTGAATATAGTATGTTCAAAGACATAAGAATTGGATCGGAGAAAATAAACAACACTTAATGCCAATACGTACATATATCGAACGTGAGTATCGAGGTAAGAATGTTGTAAAAGGAAAATACGAAATATTCAGTATTGCAGATATTAAAACCTGAATCAAAACCGTTCGATGCAGACAACATTATATTACCTCAGCTCTTGGCTCTTTGAAATAATCCTACATAATATTTATCATAAGTAAATCATTTTTGTTAAATGCATAAAGACCTAAATAAACCCATGTCTTTCTCTCAAATACCTCACTGACTTTGACATTGGTCTTTTTCTGAAAGAAATTTATTTGAAACACTCAAGAATTAACATTTCTCTGGGAACTTGTGTTTAAATTACCATTGCTAGGTATATTGCTCATATATACTAATTGCGTTTGATATTTCGTCTTTAGGTTTGCGGATATAGGCACGGAATGAGTGTGACAGTTTGATATAATTTCTTGAATTCATTTTCTTTCGATTTTGTCTGCACAATCCTAGTGATTTATATATTTTATCACAGAAATAATAACAGCTTCAGTGATTATTTAATTTACAAAAACTTTGTATGATGTTAGGTTCAAATGAAAAGGAAGTACAGATTTAAATACAGTATGTCAATTCACAGATCAGTCAGCAAAACCGGGTCATTCTTTTCCTAAGCTATTTTTTTGCGGTTCATGTATTTTATTTTCATTTATTCATTTTTTTTTAAAAATATAATTATATGGTCAGTACTTATAGCGCACATTGCAATAATCTAATCTTTGTTTTGCCCTACTTTACGTCTATAGTATCAAGAGTGAATGACCAGTAGGATCAACACTATATATATATGTATATATATAAAACAATGGATTTACCTGAATTTAATTGTTGCACTTAAGTATTGCTCGATGCTGGTAACAAATTGTGTTGGATGATCATATCAAGTACTTAAAGAAGCATTAACAAATACTTTTGGATGACCTTATAATGTTGGATATTTCAAGTTTTGTTGGATGCATTTATTTTAAAAATATCAATAGTATCTGTCTGGTACGAAAAATCAGTTTGGTATGAAAAATCACTCTGCTACGAAAAAACAGTCCGGTATGAAAAATCAGTTTGGTATGAAAAATCAATCTGCTAAGAAAAAACAGTCCGGTATGAAAAATCAGTCTGATATGAAAAATCAGTTTGGTATGAAAAATCAGTCTGGTATGAAAAATCAGTTTGGTATGAAAAATCAGTCTGGTATGAAAAATCAGTTCGGTATGAAAAATGAGTCTAGTATGAAACATCCGTCTGGTATGAACAATCAGTTTGGTATGGAAATTCAGTCTGGTATGAAAAATCAAGAGTTGAAATGAAGATTGATTCTTAATAGCATGCATGAAGAAAGCAACGGAATTTACTGTAAAAAGCATTTAAGTTTGGTTTCATTTGTCCTCTTTGAGAATTATTTACATTTGAGTAGGACTTATAACCTTATATAAATGACATCAATTTAAACGTCGTATATTAGCTACATTAAACATTATCTCAGAAAAAAGAGATTGCCGATTTACGTCATTCTAAGTACTTTTAATTATTTATGCTATTGGGATAGTTCTTTGATATTTACGTTTTATATTCTCGCCTTTATTATTGTTAACTTAATGGATACCTGCATTATCTCTAGGGCACTAATTGAAACCATTGTTATTGATACGTCATCTAACATGTATGGATGCATGACATCGTTTCCATGACAATTATGTCTTTTCGTATGCTTTTAAGTAACTAGCTGTTTTCAGAAGTCTCCTTAAAATTGTATTGTTTTGTGGTAAATGATTTTGTAGTTATTTGGCGAGGCTAAACGAAATACACTGTTAACAATACAGCCTAATGAAATGAATGAACTCGATGAAATGGAATACCTGTAATCTGACAGACAAATACAATACTTGAAAAGACATCCTCCTAAAAATAACCACACTAATCAATACCTTAAGAACTTGACAAAATTATCCTCTTACTGACCCCAAAACCAGCTTACTAATAGAGTGTTACTCATTCCCACCCATTGAAAGATATTTCGAGAAAATGACAAATATGTCTTAGAGTAAAAACAATGCTAAAATTACAACAGTAGTCAAGTCTTCAGATGAGAATAAAAAGAGACCGGACAGTTACGTTAACAAATATAGCCTAAATGAAAGTTATGTTAAAATGAAGAAACTGTAATGGCATTTAGCGGAATCTATATTACGTACCCAAAAATGTTGTCTCGCAATGTATAAATACAATTATATTTACTTCTATTTCACGGGTGCAAGGAGCTCTTTTTTGTTTTGTTTAATACATGTTTATATTAATCAGTAACAGTTATGTCAAATTCTGTTTATTGTTGACAAAATCACACACACCACCTTCGGAGCTAAGGTTGATAAAAATTAAGTCCGGGATAATTTATTAGACGAATGTGAATGCATGATGCATATGTCCAAGGTACTTAATTTATTGTGCAGTGAAAGTTAGGCAAAATATTAACTATACTTTCTTTTATAACAAAATATTTCGTCATCAAGAGCCAGCATCATTGGTGAGATTTTATATCCTTAAAGAAAAGTATAGGCACAGATACGTATTGATTTTTAAGCCCAGTATAGTTTGTATAATTGTGAAATTATTGTGTAGCATGTATATTTGAAGGAGATGAAAGAACCGGTCATTATGATATATTTGTACCACACAGTTGGTACAAATAAAGCATAATGACTGGTAAACATAAAACCAAGTAAACTCGATATATTACAAGCCGAAAGCAAAGCTTCTATAAACATTTTAAGATATGTTCCACATTCAAATGCAACCAGCTTATGAGAGGCAGTGGCTAGATGATACGCTAACTACATAGTTGTTAAGTGGGACAATATTAATATAGCGAAGTTATTGATCGGTTTAAAATGTATAAGAATACTGCAATATCTAAAAAATGGGTGAGTAGTTGTCTTGCCAATTTAACTCGCTTATCATAGGACGATATTATAGTGGTACATAATTGATAGTGGCTGATTATACGTCAATACCGTGAGATCTTTCATTTCGTAACACATTATAGTTTGTTTAAAGACATGTTTAAATATTTTAAAGTACAAGTAGGTTATTTAGTAAATTATTGTCGGGTGACAATATAGAAATGTTTTATAATTAACTGAGCTTTCTAACAAAGAAGTTATTAATATGTGAGTGTAACATGGTTATTGGTAGTTGACATTATATTCGTTATGAATAAGTGAGTGTAACATGGTTATTGGTAGTTGACATAACATTCGTTATGAATATGTGAGTGTAACATGGTTATTGGTAGTTGACATTACATTCTTTATGAATATGTGAATGTAGCATGGTTATTGGTAGTTGACATAACATTCGTTATGAATATGTGAGTGTAACATGGTTATTGGTAGTTGACATTACATTCTTTATGAATATGTGAGTGTAACATGGTTATTGGTAGTTGACATTACATTCGTTATGAATATGTGAGTGTAGCATGGTTATTGGTAGTTGACATTACATTCTTTATGAATATGTGAGTGTAACATGGTTATTGGTAGTTGACATTACATTCGTTATGAATATGTGAGTGTAGCATGGTTATTGGTAGTTGACATTACATTCGTTATGAATATGTGAGTGTAACATGGTTATTGGTAGTTGACATTACATTCGTTATGAATATGTGAGTGTAACATGGTTATTGGTAGTTGACATTACATTCGTTATGAATTTGTGAGTGTAACATGGTTATTGGTAGTTGACATTACATTCGTTATAAATATGTGAGTGTAACATGGTTATTGGTAGTTGACATTACATTCGTTATGAATATGTAAGTGTAACATGGTTATTGGTAGTTGACATTACATTCGTTTTGAATATGTGAGTGTAACATGGTTATTGGTAGTTGACATTACATTCGTTATGAATATGTGAGTGTAACATGTTTATTGGTAGTTGACATTACATTCGTTATGAATATGTGAGTGTAACATGTTTATTGGTAGTTGACATTACATTCGTTATGAATATGTAAGTGTAATATGTTTATTGGTAGTTGACATTACATTCGTTATGAATATGTGAGTGTAACATGGTTATTGGTAGTTGACATTACATTCGTTATGAATATGTGAGTGTAACATGGTTATTGGTAGTTGACATTACATTCGTTATGAATATGTGAGTGTAACATGGTTATTGGTAGTTGACATTACATTCGTTATGAATATGTGAGTGTAACATGGTTATTGGTACTTGACATTGCATTCGTTATGAATATGTGAGTGTAACATGGTTATTGGTAGTTGACATTACATTCGTTATGAATATGTGAGTGTAACATGGTTATTGGTAGTTGACATTACATTCGTTATGAATTTGTGAGTGTAACATGGTTATTGGTAGTTGACATTACATTCGTTATGAATATGTGAGTGTAACATGGTTATTGGTAGTTGACATTACATTCGTTATGAATATAACTTTTATGTTTACTTGTTGTGTGATCACAATCCCTTACGTTAGCTTCAGTTATTTCCTAATGTCATTGGCAGGTGTCTGCAGAACCATAATTTATTTCGTATTCCTTTCTGAATATTATCGATGTTAAAGTTTTTGCCCTTAATTGATGATTAACAACATGAAGTATATTTCTCACATTGTTGTAAAATGTGTGTATACACTTGTGTCATTTTTGTTCTTCTTGTTATAAATATTGTTGTCTTTTAGCTCCTTGTGCAAATTAAATGATAGATCAAATTTTGTTTGGTCTTAATTTTTATATGTATACTAAAAAGGCACCTTTCCAATCAAAGTCTATATATATGTTACGGATATAATCTTCTGTTAGGTTGTCCTTTTGGCCTTAAACATGTTGAATCAAATAAACCAACAAATTATTTCTCTTTGATAAAAACGGATAATTTTAGATATACAGTATTTTAATTAATTCCACTTATTGGTCTTTGCTCATTTATGTTACTGAAGTTAAGAGTCGTAACAAATTTAAATAAATAATTTCCCTCAAATTATGCATAAAAGCAACAATAAACTGTGTTTCCGGCAGATATATATGGAACAGGAATGAATATAAAATCCCCCGACATATACTAATTTATCTTGACCTAACACTCAAGATAATGTTCTTAAATGCTAATCTTTTCTATTGGAAAATTTCATCAAATTGGATTCAAGCTTAGTTTAGTCCTTGAGCTGACAATTTAATGAACATTCTGTTTACAGAGTACAATCACGACAAAAACCAGGTGGAAAATCTTAACAAGTCACAATCTCCGACACGAAATGAGCATAAACACTTTAAATATACATAATATGGACAGTATATTTGCTTAGCTAACGATTAAATGAAATCTTTGTTCTTTAGATGCTTCATATTTCATATGTGAGAGACCTGTAATGGATTATATGTTCTTATTAATCAATCGAGTCTGAATATGACAATGAAATCGCCATGACTCGTTTTGATTTTGTTTTGAAGTAAGAAGGTGATTAGGACAAGTTGTAATGTGGTTTGTTTGATAGTGTGATGTTAGGTATCGGCTCGTTCAAAGTAACACAAAGAAAGAGTGAAGACTACAAGCATTGTAAATGTCAACGAAGCTAATTTATTTCCATAGAAAACATGGTGAAAATGTAAATGTATGAAAAGTGACTTACGATTTACGAAGGAGATCCAAACTTCATTTTCTAAAGTTACGAAAACACATTAGTCGTGTGAACAAATAGTTCTAAATTGATACAGTCCAAAACTCTGTTCCGGTCCAAGATGGCGGATGACGACGTAAGACGATAGCTAACACAAAAAGTCCAGAATTTTAAGTGAAGCAAAATTTGTATTATGTTTCAGTTTTGAAGTAATTTCAACAAAATGTCTTTGTCCAAAACCAGCTGTGTAATTCTCCACGGAAAATAAATATTATTTAGAAAGAAGACGAAGTACAATTATCTCCACTAACTAAACACATGTCGTTCTACGTAGACATAAGAACAGAAAACTTCTGTCACAAAATGCCCTTTTTTAGGTAATATAATATATGTGACTCCCTACTTTGTTTTTGGAGGGTGTTCTCCCTGGTTGATCTTTGCAGACAATTTAGGGAGGCCCTTCTCTCCTACATAAAATGGTTTCTCTATTATAGTAAATTTTGACTACAGCATGTTATGTTCTTGAAAGTGTTATATGTGTAGAATCGAATTTGTATTTATAGATTTGTTTAAAAGAAATTTTTTTTTAAAATTATTTTCTTTTATATCTAAAAAAAATCTCAGTTTATTTTGTCAATAGTTTCGTCTTTTTGGCGAAAGTATGCACCTTGTGCTTTTTATGTTTCTTCTAGAAGCTTTTGCCTCCTTTTGGCTCTTCTTTGTTCTCTCCTGGTTTCTTTCTCTTCCTCTATTTGTGATCCAATTGTTGACAGCGTCATTGCCAGTTTATTAATGTCTTGTATTCTTTGCTGCAATTTTTTCATTCAATTGATCTTCTTGGTGATGCTTGTGGATGTTGCATTTTTTGTTGCTGCTGCTGTTTTTCTGTTGCATTTGTATGATTGGATTGCTGGGGTTGTTGTTGCTCTAGCTGTTTAAGTTGTTGACGCTGTTCTATTTCTTTCACGTTGTTGATGCTGCTGTTGATGCTGATGTTGTAAGGTCGTTTCTGCAGTTGGATATATTGCTGTTGCTGTGTTTGCTGCATTTTCCGAGGTTTTTTGTTCTTTTACTTCATATTCGTCTTTTATTGTTGCTGATGTTTTTAATCTCCTTGATTTTTCAGACATTTATGCGGATTGTGTCCAGTTAGTCCACATTAATTGCATGTTCTTTCACAGACACAGCAATTGTACCATGTTTTTGTCAAGAATCCACATAGATAAATGCTCTTTTCATTTCTTATAGTTTAGTTGTTCTATTTGAAATGTTCGGTCTCCGTTGTAGAGTCTAGTCATGGGGATGGAGTTCAGTCTGGATGTCATGACTTTAATTTTAAATTTTTCTTCAAATCTTTCTACTGTCTCTAGCAGGGGTGACTCTCTACGACGTTGAAAACGGGACTGAACAACACTTACGGCTACGAGAGTACTACACTTACAGATAGGTAAGCATAAAAAAGAAACTAATACGTCGTTTCATGTACACACGCACAAAACTTAAGCAAGTATCAGTCAATCATTTATGTAGTTATTTCTGTATGTTTTATTGAGACGAATTTACTATCATACAAAGCTCGTGCTTACTTGAATCACATTTACGATTTAAGTATTAATTATTTGGTCCTGTCTGATATGGCGTTTTGTAATATATGCATAACATGATTAAAATTTAGGCACATATTCTCTGTGTAGTATCACATACAGATGGCAGAAGAAAGACACGAACCTGCCATTTATATAATACTGATATAATTTTAAATCAGAATAATCATCTGCGTGACGATCGCAATTAGGATCCAATCGAGCAGCCCTTCGAATTCATCTCACATATAATTGCTGAAACCCCCAGAAGAGCAATTACAAGACGAGGCGATACTGTTTTTTTTGCGTGAATATTATTCGGTATTTCTTAATTCTTTTAGCGACGTTGTTTGGCATTCTACCAAAGATGAAGCTATTAAACGTCTTATGGTCGATAATTTACCATGGGAGATATTTGCACGGGAGATATTTATTCAGCAATTTTAGAGCTTCTACATGATTCTCTTCGATGCAGGTTCGCTAACAATTTCATCATTGAATCTTCGGTAACTGAAATAATACTTAAATTCAGATTGCGATATCCTGCATTTGATCTCGATACTATGTACGCATATAAATCGGTCAGATACCACGATATCGATCGAGTTGATATAAAACCAACATATCAAGACTAACGACAATTTTGATTATCTTGCTCTGTTATGCAATTGCGATTATGGAGCTGTGCTCGTATGTGAGCCTAAAAAAGGTTATCATGTTCTTCGTAAATCGACTCTGGTAACTTTTGATCATCAACAATCATTAACGAATCAAGCAGCTAATGAACATATTCTTCCCTGGTGGGTTGATCGACAATCTTGTCTTTACAGTGTCAAGTTGAATAATACACCATCTTACAAACCCAGAAAACAACCACTATGTAAAAGATTAATGACGCATTTTAATCATTTTGATCCATCTGAGTTGCTTGTTTGGCTAATTCAACCTCTTTACGTAGAGAATATCAACGAAATTTTTGAAACAGCTATCCGCAATGAGATCCCCGCTGATAACTTCGCTAGGATATCTAATGCGCTAACCGGTAAACATGATCAGCTCATCGACGTTATTAATGTATCCGGAAAAAAGATTTATGAAATCAAGAAAACCCTGCCACGTTTGTAACATCTTTGAACGGCGACACGGATATAACGAGATACATAATTACATCGAGGATAAATGTGACAGTAGTCGACGATGATTATTACGCAATCTGCTCTCCAAGATCAACTGGAAAATAAATCACACATCCTATCACTGCAGCTACTGTAGATGAGAAAATTGAGCAAATCATCGATAGAACATCGAGCAATGTCGAAATACCGCATGTAGCTAAGCAACACAGAACCAAGAAGTATCTGAGGTATCTGATTAACGCACAACTTAGATTTCGTTACCATGGGTATATAGCGAAAAGAAATGCAGATTACTTATACACTGAATTACCTGTCCATGAATCAAGATAAGGTTGCAAGGTGATCCATGATGAAGATTATATCCTATGCGGAATAGGAAATCTGAATCAGCGTGGAAATAGGTAAACAGTAATCAATAGGCATATTTCTTGTACAAACTGCCAATTTAGGAAAAATCATGCAGTGATACTGAAATGACGCAAATGTTCATCTGCATAAGGGGCACTTGCTGTTTATGTACCTAGCTGGATGTCCTGATATGAATATGTCACATCCTCCAGGTGATTTTCCGTGGGGTGTTTTTGTAATTACAAACATATAAACTTCATTCGAACACGGATCGAGAGTAATTTCGGTCATACAGTGGAATATTTCCAGACAAAACCTAATCCTTAATTTCGTTTTTTAATCAGGTAAATGAAAAACTTTTTTTACAAGGCAGTCAAACCATTGACCATAATAATCACATATTAATCGAGGCTGAATATATAGCCAATAGCATGACATATATAAAAAAACATAAATCACACACAAGCTAATATACAGAATGACTAACGAAATGAATGCTAATGATCCATCACATATTCAAATTTACCAGAAGTAATAGGTATCGATCAAGAAATTGCATATCAACATCAGTTCTTGTAGATCATGGAATACCCCGTCTTTCTTTGTCCATAACGCACTATTAAAACAAAGTTCAGAAACTAAATTAAAATCCCACTGTAATATTATAGAATTCAAGAGGAAAGCATTTGAATATGAGTACATTCCTTTCATATGAACATGCCTGCTAAATACCATGTATGTATCGAAAGTAGCTTTGTTTAGTAGGAATGATAACAATATGCACAAAATATCGAAAACGTCTGTAATGCTTGAAAATCGGAAGAGGTAATCCGTATGTAAAGTTAACTTCTCTACTTTGTGTGGTTGTTGCGTAGCTTACACGAGTGTTCTGAAATTAGCAAACAATTAAGCAAGATCATAAGTAAAAGTATTTTCTGTGTTATAACTAGACAAACTTTAAGGTTAACAGTTCAACTTCTTTCGGATTATCACAAATACGGAGACAACTTATTTTACAGTCATGTTTAGACAAATTTTGTCTTGCGTTAAACAGGACTAAACAAATTGCGATCTATAAATATTGCGACTGACATATCTCACTTCCTAAGCAACTTTGGTACCAAATGTTAACAGCTGAGTACTTTCTGAGACAAAAGTCTCTTTACATGAATATTTGCAATATTGCAAATGCTTTCAACTAAATGTATATATTACTTGCTAACTTGTTCGAGAGGGCCAAGATACATAAGGTTAGAAGGGATTCAATAAATGTTCTATGTGATATGGGTTATAATTAAACTTGTTCTTTTTATGTATCTATCATCCAATTGAGCTACTTGATATTGATTTACGAAACCTTTTAAGCAAATTTACATCTCATTCAAAAAAAAAACATTATTTGCTTAATATTTAGTTGCATCAATACACATTTTAGGAAATATTACCAATAGTGATCAGTGGCGAAGTAGGGACAATAGCACTTCCATAACAATGCCCTATAAGGACGAGATTTACAGGGAAACCGGGAATTAGCATTACAGACGACTTCCCGGCAGTATAGAAAGCATTTCAACATGAATGATGCACTACACATGGGACAAATACAGACAGAGACATAGAGACATAGACAAAGAGACATAAACATAGAGACAGGGTTAGACACATATACAAAAACATACATACATACATACATACATACATACATACATACATACATACATACATACATACATACATACATACATACATACATACATACATACATACATACATACATACATACATACATACATACATTTATGAACATAAATCTATCGTGCAAAACATCAACAATAAAAATTTCTTCTCTACAAGAGAATATGGATCATTTTGAGTAATTAAGTGGACATGAAAATGACCTTTGAGTTTTTGTAAACATGAATTAGTTAATAGAGGGCATAATCGCACGGATCTTATTCTCTTCCTTAAACTTTGCCTGACCCCTGGATCGTAGATTAAGACACCTCAGCCAGTCTTGTTTCTCCACATAGATCCTTCATTGAACAGTGTCAATGGTAGGAGAGTAGAAGATTCAAAGTTATTTCACAGTTTGTGACGGGAACAGGTGAATTAAACGAGGTTAAACGCGGTTATTTATAGTGGTAGAACGGTTCGAAGAGGACTTAGTTTATTCACCAATCCTTACACGTGCTACAAACTTCAGTCACAGAGGGAAGTCTGTCTTCCATCCAAAGAGAGCTACCTATGTCATAATATTCGCTGTATAGGCGCACAAAGAATCAATACAACAAAGCTAGAAGCCGACGAAAACTAAGAAATTAATTAGATTACATTTGCTGTAGATACAAGGAGTCATAGTATAGTAGCGGTTAATAAAACAACCTCATTTCTACTTCAAGAATAAAACGATTTTAATTCACATGTAGCGGATTTTCTCTCTTCGTACGAATGTTTTACGGTACCATTACCTTCTCCGCCCTCTCCCTCCTTTCCGTTCATAAAGGACTTAAACAGACCCAGAAAGAAGAACTTGATAAATTTTTACAACGGCTGAAAGATGCAGAACAAGTTTTTCTCATTCAATAGCAACAGTGAAAAGTATTAAAGGCAAGAAGAAAACAGCACAAATAAGAAGCAGAGAAAACAACAAGGTCTGGTAGAGAAGGAGATCAGTGAAAATCAAACGGTACCCTTAGACATTTTGGTAGAGTTAAGGAGTCCCAAAAATATATATCATACTTCCTTAATACGACTAAAAAGAACATCCCGGGCCGTTTATTTATTCCAATCCGGTTAACGTTTGCACTACGCTTGAGATACCAACAGTAGTGATTTCATCTGAATCATTTAAGTAGCAGATCAAGAAGTAGGTCTTGGTTTTGGCAAGGAGATAAAGTAGTTAAAGCTCATTACCTCCAGTTCCTAAGTTTGCATGTTTCGTAGAATTAAAACAAACCAAATAACCAATGGTCAAACTCAAATCCTATTTTATCCTATGATGTATATGTGTGAGTGCTTGAGTGTAAGGTCACAGGCTTTTAGTCTTTTTCCTCAATTTCTTCTCGTCTTCTTTTCTTCTTTTCCTGGACGCGCTTTGGTTTTTATTTTTCTGAGGGTACCTCTTCTTCCTGTTCGGAAACCCTCTCTATCTTCTTCTGTTGTTTCTTTGGAGCAATCTAAATAAGAATTTACTTTCTCTTAGCATGTATACTAACAGGTATATTGATTATTATCTTCTTTTTGCTCATGTGTTACTTTGACATCGTGGACCTTCAAAAGACCAATATCCTTTCGTCAGATAGATATAACAAGTATCATGATTTTTATCTCGAAAGGAGGGGAAGTATTCCGTCGGCCTATCTAAAGAAAACGTTCGTATGATACCTTCGTTTGATGTGTGCTGGTTCTTCCATATTTCTGGTGGAATTCATAAACACTTTGAGGGAAGACAATGACCCTTTATGTTGGAATACATTGGCCTTACACTTATAAATAAGGTACCATGACGTTTAAAATGTAGTTATTTGACAATTTGCAATCAATATAAAACGATCGCACAATTTTGTGAAGTAAAGATAAGAAAGAAGGAGACTGAAATGTGACCTATCGCCTGGCACAGTAGTTTAAGTCTTGGCACAAACCCATGACAGTGATTTTGAAGATGAAATAAGTGAGACAGTATCCAGACTCAAGAGAATCAAACTCAAACCAAATTCCACCACCAATAATCCTGAAAAATACCTCATTCGAGAGATGGATAAACGCTCTCTTGAAACATTAGAACCACGGCCTACAAGGGCATGGTGAAGTTTAAAGATTTCAAGTCCGACTTACCTCTGATTCATCACCAATATAAAGGATTTTTTGTTAACCACACTGAAACGGCAATGTCGAGCCAACACAGAAATGTTTTGAAACTATCCTTCTATCACGACAGTCTAAAGTTTATCGTTTCAATCGAGCTTAGCCTGCCATCAGAACCGACAACTTCCAAAGACATCGACAAAATTCAACACGTACTGCAGTCTAACGACTGATTGAAAAGCGACACTTTACATGGCCCGTGTTTGTCATCCAAAATAGACCGGATAACGCAACAAGTGTTTTTGGTGGAAGACAGTCGAAGAACCAAACACAGTATCGTCCGAATTAAAACCCTTAAGACAACATTTGTTAAGCCCGTGACATCTTGATGGGACGAACTTATGCTTGCAAAAATGACACGACAGAATGGAAAAGAGCCTGGGACAATATTCTAAAATCGATCTGAGCAAAACAACCAAGAAAAGCAGAAGTCATGTCTATCTAACGACAAAACCTGCAACATTCCTGAAATGCAAATATTGCAAGACGTCTTAGTTTCAAGCTAAATCTTGGACGTAAACCCTCAAGAAGTGCACGCACCTCTGTGAAAGACGGAAAATACATTCACATCTTTAATCATGATGAACATTTCAAAGCCATCACTGGATTACTGTGATACAGTTATTATTGTGAGAAATATGACTATGGGTATAGCAATCGAGAGCAACCCAAGGATTGTGGATCGAAATGACCAGACTCCTTGGATTCTCAACCCTGCATTGACGAAGGACACACACGAGTGCATTGCTCACTTTATCAGCGTACTTTCGTTTACCCTGCTTTTTAGCAACATCTGATGAAGCAAAGTTCACATCAGAAAAATGCATGTCACTCCATGAAATATTCTGCTTGTGGACAAGTCATGCTTGTCTATAGTACCAAGGCAGACATTTATTTAACAAAGAAACTATGCCACATTTAACACCAGTATATGGACTTGGAACACGAATGCTACATTCAAAAATACTAATCTTGTAAACAAGATGACTAGATGAAAGGAAATTTCGTATTTTTCTATTTCGAATGCATGGAAGAGACCGGCATTCACATTACTAATTTATGCGTGGCTCATCGTGCACGTGCATCCAAATTCCTACATTTTGCCATTGATACCACTGTAGCAAGATTGTTGAAGGACGTCAAAATTTGGTTTCAGGGACCAAACACATTAGCCGATTTTGTCCAATGGATCTTGCACCAAATCGACAAAACATGGAGTCCAAGAGGATATCAAACTTTACCGATATTGTGTTCGCTATGCCACGGTGATGCCCCAAAATGTCTCGTGATACGATAAAACTATAGGGAACAAAGCATCAAATGTCCCAAAAGGACGTTGAACGGAGCTCATCTCATTTCTTAGCAGGTAGGACAAGTCCAATTTAAAGATTAGATGATTTACTTGTTCATGCCTTTGAGTCAAATGCATAAAACATTTAGAATGACAAAATTGTCCACAGAATGTTGTCCACACTTTTCAATACCGAAGTCAATGAAATGCCGTTCTACCCATTTTGCCTGATTCTGATTACAACTATCCCGACAACATGCCCACCGAACAATGAGACGCTTAGAAAAATCTAGGATCGTAAACGAGTTTAACGGTTCATGTCCCATCTGCTACTCTCAACAGTACACTGACAATTAGTTTATTCAACGTAACATGGAAGACTTGTAAACGGCCACTTGTCAGCGGTGCTTGAAGTTACAACGGCAAGGATACCTAGTCGTATAATGGGGGCAACACGAGTACGATCACCGTTTGAAAGCTGATCCCAAGTTTAAACGTATCGTAGAAAATGCAAGTTTGTGGGTTCTTTGCAACCACATGACAGCTTGTATGCAGGGCGGACGAATGTCACGTGTTTGCTATACAACGCTGATTGGGATAAAGGTGAAGAAATCAAATACTCAGTCGTGTTCTCACTGTTTCCATACGTGTGCAAATATTGTTATTTCCAGCATAAAGAACACATGGACGTGTGTTTTCTCTGCATCCATGTGTGTGCAAATATTGTCATTACCAGCGGGACACCCACAATTGCTTAAAGAACACATGGTCGTGGACAACATTCGACAATACGAATGATTAATTAAATGTAAATTCTTGCCTCCCACAGACATGTATCTTACCGTTGTACTTACAAGATGCCTAGGAATACTAATGCTTCCTATTGTGACATGCCGATCGTGTCATCTTACAAAGCTACAAAGTGTCATTCAGATACAGGTCGGGCGGAACCTACAAAGTTTTCGTTTAGAGATTATACTGACAACTGCATTTTCCTACAAAAACGAAGATACAAACGTCAAACGTCAATAACATCGAAACCGAAATCTCTAACCATACCGAAACATTTGCAATCAGGTTAACCTATTTCGGGTACTACGTCTTTAACATTTATGATTTGATAGCTATGGCGTGTTCTACAAACTGATTATAATTTCAACATTCAGAACTCTGAAACAACCACAAAGATACAGGAACAATATTTGTTATATTTCCAATAAAATCAAACATTTTGCATCTGTAGTATTTAGCAGTTCGATTTTTTGGAATTATTGTTATATCCGAATGCAAACGTGTGTATTGTGATCAATAATTTATTTTGAAGTTTCACCTCTTTTACAAATATCTCCGTTTAATATCTTCACCCTGTTTTGGAAATATTATTTTTTCTCTAGTTTAGTAACATCAATGATATACGCTCCAGTATCCGCAATTTTAATATTCATTAATTTATTTGTTTACCTCTTAGATCTGTCAAGCAGTTTCCTCGTTTTGCATTTGTGATATGTTTTGTAATTCGCTCAGGTAACACAATTCAGGCGAGAAATTGTCATTGATAGAAGCTTATTGATGTTCGGTTTATCTTTTACTGGATATATTGTATAAACAAGTGCCGATGTATAATATGTCCATTCATAATAAAGTATATCATTTTCAGACACTATTCATAGTTTTGAATTTGCATTTACTGACATAATACCTCCACTATGACTTTGCCGTCTGTCGCCACGATAAACTTTGTTTGGGAAGCATATGTTCGTGCAGTGTGGACTTAAATAATAATTGCTTTTGCTCTTTTATAATTCCCTATAGCGTTGAATCATCTATAAAACGCGCCGAAGACTATCTAGCCAGATAGTCAAATTAAGAATTTATACAAATAATAACAGTATATAAATGAAGCAAAATACATTAGGGAAGCATTCTATCATTGAAAATTATGAAGAAACTCGTGATTGTGTAATCAGGAACTGTGATTAGATTTTCCTAATGTCCAGATGCATTGCAAAATTACACGTGTCCGTCGCGCGCGTGCAGATGAAGCGACGTATTAGCTTCGTTTTTATGCTTAGTTATTTGTAAGAAAATCAGTTATAGTCAGTCAGTGAAAAGACAGAGTAGTAGCTGATTTTAACATCTTAGAATCACCAGCTTCTATTACCTTAACATCTTAGAGTCACCAGTTTCTATTACCTTAACATCTTAAAGTCACCAGTTTCTATTACGTTAACATCTTAGAGTCATCAGCTTCTATTAACTTAACATCTTAGAGTCACTAGCTTCTATTACCTTAACATCTTAGAGTCACCAGCTTCTATTACCTTAACATCTTAGAGTCACCAGCTTCTATTACCTTAACATCTTAGAGTCACCAGCTTCTATTACCTTAACAGTTATTCATCTACTAGAAGTTGTCTGTTTCTTCAAGCAATAACGCTGGTACACCTTAAACGATACTCCTGAACATATACTGTCGTACACCCTTCAAACAATAACTTCGTACTTTGAAACGTCCCTTGGTCTTTTATCATTCATTGACTTAGCGAATGCTCCATTATAGTCATTTTTCGCGATACTGTAGATATCCTGGTAAATTGCATTTTTTTGTAAACTCTTTCCAAATACTTGTATTTCTTATAGTGATACCACTCAACATAAAGTATAATTTTGTATCAAGGTCACATCAGTTCTCTCCCTCTGCGTACTTGATAAGAATGATCACCGAATTCAGACACAGAATCATCAATGTACAATTCAAAATAATTTTGCTGACAAGTGCAATACACTTCATCATACTGTATTGTTCACTGGTCTATTACTCATCGCTTAAATTCGCTCTCAGGGTTTCCTTCAACACATACACACACATACACACACACACACACACACACACATATATATATATATATATATATATATATATATATATATATATATATATATATATATATATATATATATATAATGTTCCATATATATGTTCTTAGGCATATAGAAGAGGGTCACAAATTATTGTCAGAAAGTGAATGAAAACCTGTATCTTTATTACTAACGTGTTTGATCAAATTATAAAATTAAATGTGCATAATGCCATCCTACTCTTTAAGACATCGATATAGTCGAAAGGAAGAAAGATAGTGGAAGATAGAATTCATTAGGTCAGTCGTTCAACTATTACAAAGTCAAAGTATATGGGTACATAATTAAAACAAAGACAAACTTCGTGTTTGATGCTGGCCACGTTCGTGACCTTATATTGCAATAAATGTAATGTATTGAACCAAAATGTTGCCTTGTATTTACAGCATAACGTAGCTATCCGGACAAAGTCTGAAGAGTAAACATAAAGAAATTGAATAATGAGATATGGTATAATATATACATTTGTTGAGGCTACAACCGCCATTAACAGAAATACAGCAAATCGATCTTGCTGCATTTCTGTCAACCACAAAAGTTGGGTGGGGCATAGAACAAAAAATGTCCAGCATCAAAGAAAAGAAAAAACAAAACAATGTTGATCAATATTAAACCGATGAATTATGTATTGCCGAGGCAGTAGAGCACCCCCATATGACCCGGTAGTTATGGATTATCCAGCCTGTATGAATGACTGAGAAGAGACTGTAAAACTGATCCGCGTACTTCCTGAGTGCGCTGTTGGTCTTCCGGAGCTGTTAGAGTACCCTCATACGCTCCAGGCGGTCGAAACGGTAGGTAGACACAGATTAGTCCGAGTCGAGTGTGTGTCACCCTGCAAAGCACGGTCGATGACCAAGTATCTAGGTCTGCGAAACCCACTAGACCTGAAAAGAACAATAAACCACACAGCAGCATGGCGATATTAGAACTGTGACTGAACTGAAGTGTTACAAAGCTGAGACCCTTTGCCTAACTTTATATATTTCTTAAATGCATCAGATTTCAAGCGGCTTAATTACCTTATTTGTTTGTCACTTAGACCTTGTCTAGCCGCCTCAGTGGCAGCTCCAATTCTGAAACTATTGGACTGAATACGGTAAGAGTCTAAGCCACAAAAGCAAAGTGCTATTCTACGTTCTTTTATGTTCTGTACTAAAGTCTACTCTAGAAACTGGTTCATGAAAAGTGGTCCTGGAGTATTACGTCTGAGTGTCAGGTATGCCTGTAAATGAGTTATCGGACATGTAGCAGGATTTTGTTAGGCAGCAACATGCACAATATTGTCCCGCGCCGTGTTTGAAGTGTCGAAGAGTGATTGTAAGAGGCTTGTGGGAGAAATCGACTTGAGATAATTTTATCAAATTATCATCCTAATGTGCAGTCGCTTGCACTGTAATATCTCCTATAATGAAAAAGAAAGGCATAAAAAGCCAATGTAAACATGACCGAAAACATGGTACGCCTGAAATGGTTTGAGACGGTATGCACCATCGAAACTGTCAATTGGCAAATGAACATCGTGAGATTTACTTTTGTGAATGGTTTGAATCAGTTTTTGAATAAGATGACGAAGGCTCTGAGAAGCCGTTGAGTTTGTGAACATAGCCAACTGCAGAAACAAAGGTGACTATTTTGGATGCTGCATATCTCTTGTTCATTAAGTGCGCTATGATACGAGCCATATTGGTTATTGATATTGGGAGAGAAAATTCGGTCAGGGTGTTTGATGTGAACTCTTTATATAGCGTCCAAACGGTCTTGTATGTGGCATGATCGGTGAAGGATGTTTTTGAGCAAATGGTCAAGCGTACTCTCTATCTTGGCAAGGATGGAAGACACGGAATGCGATGAGGGTGCGAGTACGCATAGGGAGCCATGGCGTGGAAACTCGAAACCTGTTGGCGAGAAAGGGCATCCACAATTATGTTACGTGTAACAGGTATATGTTTTTTCTTGAACAAAATATTTAATTTAAGTCAAGAGAGTATACATTTGAGAATTATATGCATGATTTTTACGTCCTTAGAGGATTGCTTGTTTATGATTTCAACTAAGGCTTGATTATCAGTGTGAAAATACATACATTTATTGGATAGGTGTTATGCCCAGATCTGAACTGCCAGAACGATGGGGTACAATTCTAGAAGCGTGATATTTTGATATACTCATGTCTGATTCCAAATGCCATAAAAATAGTGTGTGACTAGAACTGTACCATATCCTACTGAGGCAGAAGCATCTGTGTGCAAGTCGAACGAGTCAGAAGTCATCCAAATGTCAGGTAAGAATAAGGACCTACCACTAAAACCACTTAAAAGGTTTGCCAAGGGATAGGATCAGCACTATTTGTCGTCAGCCTTCTAGTTGTTCGGGTCAATTGGAAACGAAAACACTTTTTGTGAGGTCGCTGCGGTTGCTGGCTGTATCGTTGAAGTACCTTAAATGGGTGAGAAATTTGTTTGGGGCAGCGAATGAATGAATGTCCCCCTAAAGAAATGAAGCATTTGTGCTGAGAATTGCAAGAAAATCCCAACGAACAGTGACCGCTATTGTGATGCGCAAAACAAACCACCTTCGGATACTTTGTGTTTGTACTTTCTGATGGAGTGTTTGTACTTTCTGATGGATTGGTATGTGTGTAGCTGTTATGATTCAACTCTAGCACAGCCTTCATGTAGAGTTATAGATGTGTGGTACCCCATTTAGCTTCCTCCTTTGCAACCAATTGTCTGAAGTTTTCATAATAGTACCTCCGATCGGCGCGTCTCCCCTCAAGTTTAAGGACAGTTTCCATATGTTGGGGAAGCAAGGTACTAACTAGGGGATGTTTCTCACATAAGAAACTAGTGAACCTGCTCCATACTAGAATCCACTGTCCTATTGTGAGTTTGACGTTCTTAACTTTTGGGACAATAGTAAGTTCAGGACCAGTACAACGATTATTTATTTGAAATTTGAAACCACCATCCTGCGCGTTATTCAGGAGGGTATAAAATCAATGTATGAGCCCATCCATACGATAGCCATTACTTTATCAGGCAATAAAGCGGATTGGGAGACCTACGAGCATACAAATTAAGATTGGAAAAGCGTACCGGAGGCAGGAATGATTTGGACGTTACCTGCATGCACAGCTGTACCTGTGAGTGAAGATGTGTTTTCCACAATGGCGCGGGAGACCATTGATGATGCTGGTGTGTTTTCTTTCGGCACGGCGGGTACATATGGAAAACCAGTTTGGGGACTATTTTCCGTGGACGGCCTGAGCATCTCTACCAGCTGATCAAATTTGTTATTGATCTCCCGTGTCATTTGGGTGGTGAGCCTGTCGGAGGCCTCTTGTGTTATAACATTATTCAGATGTAGGTCCATCGAAGCCCCTTCGGTGGATGTCCCAGGTTGAGGGTTGTTGGCAGTTGGAGTTGATGATGTCGTCTTCTTTCTGGGCCTCTATACCGCCTCTTGGACTTTGGACCTTGAATGTCTGGCTCTATTCGCTGCCACTTTCAACGATGCCGCAGCCTTTATGGATATATATATATATATATATATATATATATATATATATATATATATATATATATATATATATATATATATATATATATATATATATATATATATATATATATATATATATATATATATAAAGAATATCAATATGAAATCAACCTGAAGTATTTATTTGTTTCTTTAGTGAATATAGTATATTGAAAGATATAAGAATTGGATCGGAGAAAATAAACAACACTTAATGCCAATACGTACATATATCGAACGTGAGAATCGAACTAAGAATGTTGTAAAAGGAAAATACGAAATATTCAGTATTGCAGTTATTGCAGACAACATTATATTACCTCAGCTCTTGGCTCTTTGAAATAATCCTACATAATATTTATCATAAGTAAATCATATTTGTTAAATGCATAAAGACCTAAATAAACCAATGTCTTTCTCTCAAATACCTCACTGACTTTGACATTGGTCTTTTTCTGGAAGAAATTTATTTGAAACACTCAAGAATTAACATTTCTCTGGGAACTTGTGTTTGAATTACCATTGCTAGGTATATTGCTCATATATACTGATTGCGTTTGATATTTCGTCTTTAGGTTTGCGGATAAAGCCACGGAATGATTGTGACAGTTTGAAATAATTTCTTGAATTCATTTTCTTTCGATTTTGTCTGCACAACCCTAGTGATTTATATATTTTATCACAGAAATAATAACAGCTTCAGTGCTTATTTAATTTACAGAATACTGTGTATGATGTTAGGTTCAAACGAAAAGGAAGTACAGATTTAAATACAGTATGTCAATTCACAGATCAGTCAGCAAAACCAGGTCATTATTTTCCTAAGCTATTGTTTGCAGTTCATGTATGTTATTTTCATTTATTCATTTTTTTAAAAAAAATATAATTATATGGTCAGTACTTATGGCAAACATCGCAAATTTTCTAATCTTTGTTTTGCCCTACTTTATACTTTGCTTTCCGTCTATAGTATCAAGTGTGAATGACCATTAGGATCAACACTATATATATATATATATATATATATATATATATATATATATATATATATATATATATATATATATATATATATATATATATATATATATATATATATATATATATATATATATATATATATATAACAATGGATATACCTGAATTTGTTTGGTGCACTTAAGTATTGCTCGATGCTGGTAACAAATTGTGTTGGATGATCATATCAAGTACTTAAAGAAGCATTAACAAATACTTTTGGATGACCTTATAATGTTGGATATTTCAAGTTTTGTTGGACGCTCATATCAAATATTGCCATTATTACCTATTGTTAGATATTCTTATCAAGTATTGTTGGAAGATTTCATCAATTGCTGCCGAAATATCATCAAGTAATTTCGTCGGCTCTTACAAGAATGCTTTTACCAGGTATTATTACCTATTGGATGCACGTTCAACGCAATGTGGATGCTATGAAAAGGTATTGTAGGATGCATTTATTTTAAAACTATCAATAGTGTCTGTCTGGTACGAAAAATCAGTTTGGTATGAAAAATCAATCTGGTACGAAAAATCAGTCCGGTATGAAAAATCAGTCTGGTATGAAAAATCAGTCTGGTATGAAAAATCAGTCCGGTATGGAAAATGAGTCTGGCATGAAACTTCCGTCTGGAATGAAAAATCAGTTTGGTATGGAAAGTCAGACTGGTATGAAAAATCAAGAGTTGAAATGAAGATTGATACTAAATAGAATGCATGAAGAAAGCAACGGAATTTACTGTAAAAAGCATTTAAGTTTGATTTCATTTGTCCTGTTTGAGAATTATTTACATTTGAGTAGGACTTATAACCTTATATAAATGACATCAATTTAAACGTCGTATATTAGCTACATTAAACATTATCTCAGAAAAAAGAGATTGCCGATTTACGTCATTCTAAGGGCTTTTAATTATTTATAATATTGGGATAGTTCTTTGATATCTACGTTTTATATTCTCGCCTTTATTATTGTTAACCTAATGGATACCTGCATTATCTCTAGGGCACTATTTGAAACCATTGTTATTGGAACGTCTTCTAACATGTATTGATGCATGAGTACGTTTCCATGACAATTATGTCTTTTCATATGCTTTTAAGTAACTAGCTGTTTTCAGAAGTCTCCTTAAAATTGTATTGGTTTGTGGTAAATGATTTTGTAGTTATTTGGGGAGGCTAAACGAAATACACTGTTAACAATACAACCTAATGAAATGAATGAACTCGATGAAATGGTAGACCTGTAATCTGACAGACAAATACAATACTTGAAAAGGCATCCTCCTGAAAATAACCACACTAATCAATACCTTAAGAACTTGACAAAACTACCCTCTTACTGACCCCAAAACCAGCTTACTAATTGAGTGTTACTCATTCCCACCCATTGAAAGATATTTCGAGAAAATGACAAATATGTCTTAGAGTAAAAACAATGCTAAAATTACAACAGTAGTCAAGTCTTCAGATGAGAATAAAACGAGACCGGACAGTTACGTTAACAAATATGGCCTAAATGAAAGTTATGTTAAAATGAAGAAGCTGTAATGGCATTTAGCGGAGTCTACATAACGTACCCAAAAATGTTGTCTCCATATGTATAAATACAATTATATTCACTTTATTTCACGGGTGCAAGGAGATCTTTTCTGTTTTGTTTAATACATGTTTATATTAATCAGTAACAGTTATGTCAAATTCTGTTTATTGTTGACAAAACCACACACACACCACCTTTGGAGCTAAGGTTGATAAAAATTAAGTCCGGGATAATTTATTAGACGAATGTGAATGCATGATGCATATGTCCAAGGTACTTAATTTATTGTGCAGTGAAAGTTAGGCAAAATATTAACTCTACTTTCTTTTGTAACAAAATATTTCATCATCAAGAGCCAGCATCATTGGTGAGAATTTATATCCTTAAAGAAAAGTATAGGCACAGATACGTATTGATTTATAAGCCCAATATAGTTTGTATAACTGTAAAATTATTGTGTAGCATGTATATTTGAAGGAGATGAAAGAACCGGTCATTATGATATATTTGTACCACACAGTTGGTACAAATATATCATAATGACTGGTAAACATAAGACCAAGTAAACTCGATATATTACAAGCCGAAAGCAAAGCTTCTATAAACATTTTAAGATATGTTCCACATTCAAATGCAACCAGCTTATGAGAGGCAGTGGCTAGATGATACGCTAACTACATAGTTGTTAAGTGGGACAATATTAATATAGCGAAGTTATTGATCGGTTTAAAATGTATATGTATACTGCAATATCTAAAAAATGGGTGAGTAGTTGTCTTGCCAATTTAACTCGCTTATCATAGGACGATATTATAGTGGCACATAATTGATAGTGGCATATTATACGTCAATACTGTGAGATCTTTCATTTCGTAACACATTATAGTTTGCTTAAAGACATGTTTAAATATTTTAAAGTACAAGTAGGTTTTTAGTAAATTATTGTCGGGTGACAATATAGAAATGTCTTATAATTAACTGAGCTTTCTAACAAAGAAGTTATTAATATGTGAGTGTAACATGGTTATTGGTAGTTGACATTATATTCGTTATGAATATGTGAGTGTAACATGGAGTAGTAATGGGAAATGAGGGCTTCAGCCCACTTTATTTTTTACCCTCCAAACAAGTATAAATTAAATGAGGGTTTAGCTCACTTTTTTTACCCTCCAAACAAGTATAAATTATAGTCCTAAATTATCCCCCACCCCTCATAGGGAAAAGAGGGTTTTAGCTCACTTTTTTTTACCCTCCAAACAATTATAAATTATAGTCCTAAATTATCCCCCACCCCTTTTTCCAAAATAAGAAAATGAGGGTTTTGGCCCCCCTCCCACACCTCCTCCTCCTCCCCCGCCAAACTCTCATTTCCCTATACTACTACTATGTAGACAGATATTTTGTAACCAGACAAAACAACAGGTGTTGGAATGCGATAAGCTCTGTCAACAGAAGTGACGAATTTCTTAGAACAGCGCAGGCGTGGAATACGATTATTCTAAAGACAGCAAATGGGTTTTACCACAATTTTTTATCAGATAACAGGATGAAAATTAAACTGTACATTAGAACGTTTCAGTTAACAAGGCGGAAATTAAACTAGCATTAGAATGAAAATGATATTATTTTAGTTATATTATATCTTAAGTTTAGATAAAATTTTATGTTACTCATTTTTTGTGATATTTTTTTCATACTTGCTAACCCTCATTGGTAGAGTATCTGTTAACATATTGTCAATAATGCGAAATTCACGTAATAAATCATCCATATTATATTTAACTGCTCGTAGGTAAGACCGGATCTGATCAAGTAGTTTCTTGTAAGTTTTAATTGATGTTAAACAACCGTGCTTCTTTATCAAAAGTCTTGGTTCTACTATTTTACACGCCGCTGTAGGTGAAACACCAATACCGGATATGATTAACAAAAAAGGATTTAATGATACCCCACTTGAAATTATACCAGAACTGGTCATTAACAAGGGTAGATAAGATATTACTCGAAGGATCTTGTTGTAGTATTTGTAACATTTTTTCACGCACCAAAGTTTTTTATGATAATATTTATAGTATTGTATTAATGCGTCTACATCTTGTTTTGGAATATCTTTTGAAATATGATTGAAATCAACTATATTTCTTTTCATTATAATATTAGTTCACATAGTCCTATGTTTGGTTAATCCATAATAAGAGCTGGTTGTTCAGCTATAAATTCCAAACACCAGAGAAATATTGCTAATTTTAAAGTTGTATCAACTGGTTCAAGTACAAATTCTTCTTCAGAATTTTTGTTTATTATTAAAGATAATACTCCAGATGAGTCATCATTTGGATGACGAAATAGATATTTGGTAGATATTCTAAACTTTGCACTGCTAAGCACTGACAATCTATACACACTGGTAACTTCTGCAATATATTTGATAGAATTATTTTTTGGTGTCCACCCAGTATAACCAGTATCAACAGTATACACAATATTTTTAATCTGTTTGTGAGGAATTTTAACCATACTCGTTTTCTCAACAATATTAGGAATTCCACTAATAATATCATTGAGTTTTGCGTTAATATTAGCGAGTGTAATGTTAACAATTGATGGATTTCCAAAAAAATCATCTTTAAGCGTGTTTATGTTTCTACGAAAATTTAAAAACGTTTTTACGTGACCGGTAAATTCATTTTTGAGCGCTGTTATTTCATTACTGATTGGAACGTCCTGATCATCGACATATTTCTTAATTACAGCGTCTCCATCTGTAGTTGGATATCCAAGATCTGTAATATTGTTCTGGTTCATAACAATATTCCCATTAAATAAATCACCAGCTTTTTTAACAAAATCATTTACTGACCTACCAGAATCTTGTATCTTACCTTGGTTGTTAAAAGTCATGATATTATCAGCAACCGCATTGGGAATTCGTACAAGTACATCTGGCAGTTTTACGTCACTCGTTTTTAATCGTCTTTCTTTGTCCTGGAAAATGACGACTTCATCTGGTTCTACACTGTAAGATTTAGTAAATTATTGATTTCATTTTTGAGCGATCAAGAGTTGCATATTTGTATAAGTCACCTTGGTAACCTTTTGTGGATAAATCTCCTGATAGTGTTCCAAATTTTGTATAGTAACTCATTATTTACTGTCTTAGATAAAATTATCAACACTAGTTTATTATTATACAAAATGGCAAAATCGTCGATATTAAACTTTGATACAGAGAAGCTGGTGAAACACAAACATAACAAAGAACTTCCTGATTGTCATTATCTTATTGTTGGGCGAACTGGATTAGGAAAAACAAATTTGCTTATGAACTTGCTTCTTGGTGATAATTTTAACTACGATAGAGTCTATATTTACACAATCAATCCACAGCAAGATAAGTATGAGTTATTAAGCGATTATAATGACAAACTTCGTGATGAACTTAAAGCTGGTAAAGATTTTTTTATAATTAAGCAGCCAGAAGATCTTATTCCAGTTAATCAACTTGATGCAGATGAACATAAGATAGTAGCTTTTGACGATATTCCGCTAAATAACATGGAGATGAACAAAATAAGATCGTATTTCTCACTGTCACGTAACAAACAATGTAATTCTGTTTATCTCGCTCAAGGATTTTATAATGTTGACAGATTTATTCGGCGAAATACGGGTTGTTTTATATTATTTCCAGGGCTGGACAATGTTGACGTTAGAAATATTGCAAGCGAACAATGCGGTGACGTGACAAAATATAAGTTTATTGAACTTTACCGTCATGCTAAAAAAATATGAATACAACTTTTTCTTATTTGATAAACTTACAAATGATCCAACTAAAATGTTTCGCTGTTGTATTGACACTTACAGTAAGTGTTTCAATTTTATAAAATTTATAAAAATAATAATGGACAAACGAGCAAGATACAGACAACACATAGAAGATCTAAAAAAACTTGCTCAATCTCAGACATCGCTTAAGCAAAAAGTACAACAAGCACGACGTGGGCAAGTAACCGCTACAGAAGCAACAGCTACAATTTTCAAGCCGGTTACTGAAGCACTATTAGGTAAACAACCTGAAACTAAACCACTGTCAGAAGAAGAACTTAAACAACTGCAGGAAAAAGGCTTGGTAGGGATTGTTAAAGAACAACAGGAAGCAGCTGCTGCAAAACTTGTTACTAGATCTGATGAAGAAAAAAGAAAACTAATTGAGGCATTTACAGCAAATATAGCTGATCCTGCGGCTAGACAAGCTGAAACAGATCGATTGATAAACAATCCGCTGGAACTTCAACGAAGATTAGCAGAGTTAACAACGCAAGGAATAACAAATATTATAAATAATTTATCAGGAGATATAAAAGATATCAAAGAGGAGCAACAAAGAGTTGGTGAGCTTACTGTAAAGTTTATGGAATTTGGAGATCAAAGATTTTATTTTACAAAAAGAGCAAATGATGAGATAAAAGGTATTGAATATGATGATTTTTTTAAAGAATGAAAATATAAGGGGTATTGATGATATAAGCAGGTTGACTGATGTAGAATATAAAACATTACTCGATAGATTAGATGTAATATTTAAAGACGAAGCTGCTGCTAAAGATAAATTAAACACGGTTACAGAGATTGATAATATGATTCCACTTTATGAAAGAATGAGAAACGGGTTATTGCTCTCACGTTTAAAAAAACAGCAGAAAATAGTAGATTAAAACCTTTTGGGAAAGGGTGGAGTTTTAAAAGGAAATTTGTTACTTTTGATAAAACTCGTGTAGAGAAAAGTAGAGAAGTAAGAACAGGAACTGGTGTAAAAATATTTACATCAACTACTGAAATGATAGGTAGATTAATGTTATTAATATCATCAAAGGAAGTTGGGAATGTTAGTGTTGAACTTGATAATGAAATCATCGACATACCTGATCATCTAAGATCGAGTGAATAATTAACATCTGACGAATATGAAACTTTACACCGCGACTTAATCGCGGCGACGTAATTTTGTAAAATGATA
This sequence comes from Potamilus streckersoni, assembly GCA_016746295.1. Classification (NCBI taxonomy): domain Eukaryota; kingdom Metazoa; phylum Mollusca; class Bivalvia; order Unionida; family Unionidae; genus Potamilus; species Potamilus streckersoni. The sequence continues at coordinate 168,252 of JAEAOA010001375.1, read as the reverse complement.
TAATATTAAAGGAATGCAAACAACATTATTACTAAACTCTAGTGAGTCTGCGATAGATAGCGCAAATTTTTCAGTATATAATTTTCCACATATCCAACTAGATCCTACAAAACAATATGAAATTGGATTAATTTCTTGTACTTGCTGGAATGCTATACCTAACGTGAAAAATGATGTTAACGATGAAATGTATTTTACTATGATTACAACATCTCCAATATCTACAAGAAAAAAAAATAAAAATTCCGCAAGGAGCTTATAATATTACTGATCTAAACAAGACAATCAAAGAGCTCATCACAAAAGCTGACGGTGTGGCTGATAGTTTTGAATTGGCAGCAAATTATAACACATTGCGAACTAGGATAACTTTGAAAAATATAGTAATCAGTCTTGAACCAAGAGAAAGAAGTATTGCACAACTGTTAGGATTTACTGAAAAAACTTACACTGCACTTGATCAGCCTATTACATATGACAGTGAACGGCCAGTAAATATAACAGAAGTAAATACAATATTAGTAAATTGCTCTATTGATTATGGCTCTTATACATCAAAAGGCAGCAAAGGTCAAACGATTTACAGTTTCTCACCTGAAGTTCCGCCAGGTTCTCTCATGCAAATAACTCCACGAGATATTATCTATTATCCTTTAAATGTTGAGAATCAAATATCAAGTATAATAATGCAGTTGACAGATCAGTGAGGAAAACAGTTGGAATTGAATAATGAAGTTGTAACTTATTATCTACATCTACGTGAGCAAAAGTAAAAAATATGCAACATCAAATATAATGAAACAAAGAAAAAAGTTTATCGAAGAAAAATAGTCGGAGGATTTTTTGGAAATATATTTACTAAAGTTATTGAAAATATTCCGGGTATAGCACGTAAAGTTGCACCAATTGCTATTGACGCTGGTAAAGCTTTTGCAACTGGGGCTGCATCTGCCGCTGGGACTGCGGTGGGACAAAAAATAGCTGATAAAATAAAAGGTGATCCACCGACTGCATCTGAAATAAAACAAGCTATCTCAGAAATCGCTCCAACAAAAGAAACTCAAAAAGCTATGATAACAACAACAACAAAATTATTATCACCAAAGATCGAGCAGATCATACAAAAATTAATATCTAAAGTAACAGTGCCGCAATAAAATTTTATATAATCTAATAAAATATAATGTCTGTTAAAAATTATCTCGAGTTAACAGAAACTTATGACATCGACAACGATGTGACAGAATTTGAGTTTGTTGAGTATCTTGATGAGAATTCTAACGAACCAAATAAAGCTGGTATTAGAACCTTTAACACCAGAGACGAAGATGTATTTCTACTGCCACATAAGGCTATGTTAGAAGTTCGTGGTCAGGTTATGACAGTAGCCAATCCAACTGCTGCAATTGCAGTTGGAGCAGAAGTAGCTCTTATAAATAACGGCTGGTGTTTATTCAAAAGTGCTAGATATCAACCAATCAAACTATAGAAGATATTTCGAGTCATCTACAAGTTGCAAGTACAATTTTAAATATTATTTCGTTTTCCGACGATTACTCAAGATCAACTGCAACTAACATGATGTGGTTTAAAGATACTGGACGGGGTATAGCTGAATCAACCGAATTTCTAAAGAGAGGCGCTATAGTACATGGAGCTGATGCTGATGCAAATGCTGTAATTGTGAGAAATTTTCTCATTGCTAATGCAGACGCGCTAGGTATTGCTGCACCAGGTGCAGCTGCTAATGCAGACGCTACAAGAGTTTCTCTTACAGCAGCTTTTAATAATCTAAATATAACACCACCAGCTGCAGATGCAAACGGTACTGCGATGTTAAATTTACTTCTTAACACACCTGACGTGAGAAATCCACGCTATAACGAAGGTTTTGCTAGGCGAAGAAAACTTGCAGCAGGATCACGTCAAATTACAATGATGCTTCCACTAAGTATGATTTTCGGCTTTTGTCGCGATCATGATAAAGTATTTCGCGGAGTAAAATATACTATTATTTTAAATTAAATTAAATTCAAAGCAATATCCAGAACGAGCTATCGAGTGCAGTTTTGCTGATGACGTTAATAAAAATATTTCTCGACCGTACATGTACCTGCTTGACGCAATACAAAAATATCAAGATGTTGAAGATGGAACTCAATATCAGCAGAGGAATTTCGTACCCTTTATCCTATATTTCACTTTGATGTTAGTATACATAACGAGCGAATTGTAGACAACACAGCGGATATTGAACTTGCCTGGACACTTGGGGCGGTTCCAGTGGCGCCGTTATACGTATACGCATTAGTGATTAGTGATAGATTTATCACGGTAGATTCTATTGGAGGTAAAATGACAGTTCAAGTTTAATCTATAGTTGTTATATAAAACCGCAAAATATATTGTAAAAGAAGTATATTTAACCGATGGCCAAGTTATAAAATTAGTAGCTGCTATTGCAACGCGAGAACAGGTATCATTAAAAATCAATCCTAATATTTCTGATGGTTTTTTAACAAAATTAATGCTAACAAAAAATCAAGTAAAAAAGTATGATCGTAAAAAACTTTTGTTTTAAATTTGAGTGCTGCACAAATGACAGCGATGGCAAACGACATTGTCGTTAAAGGTGGTTTTCTCGGTCCAGCATTATCAGTATTAACTAGTACAATAATACCTAAAATTTTACCAGTCTTAGGCACATTAGGACTAGCAGCAGCGTCTGGAGCAATATCTGGCGCAACGAAGAAAGCAGTCGAAGGTAATGGTATCATTCGTGGAAGTGGAATAAAAAAATTCTAAATTTTATGTAAATGATATATTATAATGCCACAAAAGAAAAAGAAATCACCAGCAACAGAAAAAAAGAAAACAACAAAAACAAAATCGCCAACACCAAAATGCAAGTGCATATGCAATCAACCAAAACAAGGAGGAATTATTCCGTTCGCTCCACTTTTGGCGGGACTAGCGGGAAGTCTGCTGCCAAGTCTTTTAGGAATCGGACGTGGTCTAACATTACCGGGAACTCGACCACCCCGTTGAGTAATTTTGATATCATTGATAAGTAAAAAGCGGTTCCTGGATTTCACGGAGTTTATTCTAAAGATGAACTCGCAGAAATAAAATCACCATCAGCTGTAAGTTCGTGTGTTATTAATATACAAGATTTTAATGACGGATCCGGCACGCATTGGGTAGCAGTTTATAATAATAATTATTTTGACTCGTTTGGACTTCCTCCAAGCGATGTAATAAAAAAGTATATGAAGAAAAAATTTAAAAAAATATATTATTCATCAAATCAACCTGTTGGAACGTCTGTTTGCGGATATTATTTTATTATGTTTATCCAACAGATGAGCAGAAATCTTAACTTTTTAAAATTTATTTTACAGTTTGACAAGCATCCTTCTCACGTTAATGATGAGATCGCAATAAATTTTATCTAAACTTAAAAATATAATAATGTCAAAATACTGTCTCAAGTGTAGAACTAAAACAGAAAATATTAATGAAACAACAGAAAAAACACAAAACAACAGGATAATATTAAAAAGTTTTTGTGCAGTCTGCGGAAAAAGAAAAATTATGTTTTTAAAGAAAGTTTCCCCAGCGACAGTTTCCTCAGAGATGTCGCTAGGATCTGGTTATCCTGATATTATTTTAGTCGACGACTAAAAATATAGAATGATATGCAACTGTGATTCTGACAGAGGTTTGTGTCTTGAGCAAAATAAAATTGTCTCATACTGTCAATGTTGTAACAACAGAGAAATAAAAGGGTCAGGTATAGATATACATAAAATTATTGGAAAATTACCAAAACCAAAAGGCGGTTGGACATTGCCAGGTCATCGGTATACAGGACCTAACAATCCGCTAGATCAACAACTAGATGAAAACGACAATCCATTGCCAGGTCAAGAGCCTTATAATCAAGTGGATGCAATAGCGATGCGTCATGATAGCTGTTATCGTGATCATGAAAACTCGAAATCAGATTGTGATAAAGTAATGTTAGACGAATTACGTGATATGGAGCCAACAAATCTACGAGAACGTTTTGATAGAAGATTTGTTCAGGGAATGATAGGAGCAAAATATAAACTCGGACTCGGAAATAAAGTATACGATGATCTTGCAGTCGAGCTGCACAGACCTAAAAAAGTTCCCACGACGTAAAGTTGTCGCTAATGGTGTAGATGATATCTGGCAATAGATTTGGTGGATGTATCCAATCTAGCTCAGTTTAACGTTGGCGCTGATGGTGCTCCAAAAAGGTATTTGTTTAATGTTATAGATGTTTTTAGCAAATACGCTTTCAGTGTATCTGTTTCGGATAAGACAGGGATTTCAATGACTGATGCGCTAAAACAAATAATAAAGAGTACAGAAAGAAAACCGAATAAAATCTGGACTGATCACGGACCGAGTTCTTTAACAAAAAGTTTGAACAGTTTCTAGAACAAAATAATATAAAAAGGTATGTTACAGGAAACGAAGGTAAAAGTGTTGTTGTTGAGAGATTTAATCGCACGCTAAACGAGAAATTACACAAACATATGACAGCTAAAAACACCAACAGGTACATGGATGACCTTTCTCAAATCGTAGGTGAATATAATAACACGAAACATCGAGCCATCAAAATGACACCTAAAAAGCTATTAAAAATCCAATATTAGTAAATGAAAACATGTTCCGCAGACATTCATTTAAGGTTGGTGATAAAGTTAGAATTTCTTTGACAAAAAAGGTATTTGCAAAAGGATTTACTCCAAACTGGAGCGAAGAAGTATTTGTAGTTGATAAGGTACTTTTCACAATACCTGTAACATACGCGTTAAAAGATCTGGCAGGGGAACCTATCATAGGTAGTTTTAACGAACAAGAACTACAGAAAACTGAGCAGGATGTCTTCGTTATTGAAAAAGTGATTAGGAAAAAAGGAGATAAAAGTTTAGTCAAATGGCGTGGGTATAGCGATAAATTTAAAAGTTGGATCCCAACTAAGCAGATTATGATATAATGTTATTATAAATTTTCTCATACTTTTGTTTGACAGATTTACATTTTACTGGTTTACATAACGATATTAGATACTGCTTACGATCGTCAGAGATCGTCATTAGATTAAAAATCTTGACAAATATGAAATCGAATTTGATATTCTTCTGTCGGCCTGGAATTCTGATGTTTAAGAAAGGTTTGATTAGCTGCCAAAACAGTTGTTGTTCGGCAACGGTAAAATTAAATTTCATTATTTTTTTTGCAATGTGATACTTGACATTATATCGTTTAGTTGTTGGTCTGCTGTAATTTGATCAGTCAGCAACAGTGACTATTTCACCATCGTCATCAGATTCGCTGTTATATAAAATATCATCTTCATTATAACCAATAGATTTGTCTATGAAATCTTTGGAAAATGTGACCTCATCACTGACGACCTTATCGCTGGCGACTTTGTCGCTAGTATCTTGCTTGTAGAGTTCAGCGAGTCGTTTCATCAAGTCCATTATTATAATATATTTTTATCTAATTTATTATTATAAGATGACTGATGAGATAAAATATCACCAAAAAGTTAATATAGTAAATTACAACGAATTAGCCGAAGCGGTAAGACAATGTTTGTTGGGTTATAGTGTTGACGTTATTGTAATGCAAGGTGATTCTCTTAAAATATTGCTAACAGAAGCAGAAAAAAAAATAAAATTAATGAAAGTGCAGTAACGACGCTAAAATTTAATCACGATGATATCATAGCATTTGCTCATCATTGCTTGACTAAAACCGAGCTATCAAATATCATATCTAAAACCAATCCTAGCATCGTATTCTCTTGAAAAAGCTGATTTCATTACTCCATCAGCTACAAATTTTACTGCTCTGGAATTTATCTTATAATGCTTTGCCGCAGCTGTAATCGATTTGAATTCGATCTCCTCATCCGTTTCAAGGTTTTTTGAAATAACAGGTTTTGCTGGACATCTAAAATTAATACCACCACCTCGTCCTTTTCTTACATTTTCCTGCTGGGTCACTAGCTCCAGATTTCTCAATCGATTATCAGTTTTTACGTTATTAATATGATTAATAACCAGATCATTGGGTATAGATCCATTGAATAGCTCGTAAACAAACCTATAACCAAGATTACGAACTTGATTTGTCGATGTTCCTCTAACAGTTACCCTGATATATCCCATATTGATAATAGTACTAAGAACTTTTTTAGTTTTTCTGTTTCTAATAATACCGCGATCGTTAGCCTCGTATAAATCAAAGACAGGATGTGGCTGACACTCATCTTCTAAGGATAAGTTTTCAATGTTGTCATCAGTGACTTTATCGTTCACGTGATATACACGCTGTCCCTCTGGAATATCATCGCAAAAACAACGTGTAAATAAAATCTTTTCTAAACATTGCAATCCTCTCGGCATTATCTCCCTTTACACTAATCGTATAACCCGCTGACGTTAATTTGCCAACAGATATTCTAGTTTTGATGTTAATAACTGAACCTAATGTATTTTCAGCGTATAAGTCGTATTTTGGGTGAACATGATAAATCTCTTGCTTACGTGCGCTTGTCAGATTTACTATCATTATACTATAGGCGATATTTTTATCTCTAATTGATTTTTAGCGCATGCGCAGTGTGAGATAAAGTTATACTTTGGGTGAATTTAATATGCTTCTTGCTCACATGTGTTTGTTAGATTTGCTGTCATTATATTATAGGCGATTTTTTTATCTTCAATTGATTTTTATCGCATGCGCAGTATGAGGTAAATTATCAATTAGATATTACATTATAGTATAATAATGTTAAAATTGCGTGATATATCTAAGAGAATCCTTATGGGAGAACCTGATAAAATAGCGACTGCTTTTGCAGGTTTTGATAATAGTTATCAGTTTGATAATCAAATTGTTTTAGTAAATTTTAATGCAGCAAATCTTTACCACCTACTACAGACAACTGTAAAATGTGAGCTCGAAAAACACAAAAGTATCAGATTATTTGTGCAATATCATGTTATATTTTCAAAGTTAGTTATAACGGAAGAATTAACTAACAAGGAAATTGCAGAACCTTATATGAACGCAAAATCAAGACGTGTTTTGCTTGGGACTGATCTGTTATCACTATCTGATGAAATACACCAAGAAATCTGGAAAAAATAGAGGAATTCACTCAATTAGGTTCGAGTTAGAAGTTTGAAATTATCAAAGAAATATTGTTTCACACGATGAAATATAACGCATTACGAGGTAGTTCATACATCGACCTGCCACCAAAAATAAAAAGTAAAAGATGTTGTATAAACATCAAAAACGTAGATAACAAGTGTTTCCAATGGGCTGTTCTTTCCGCACTATTTCCAGCAGAAAAATACGCTGATGGCGTTGAAAAATATATCAGTCACGTGTCTAGATTAAATTTTAAAGATATTAACTTTCCTGTGGCAGAAAATCAATTACCAAAATTTGAAAAGCAAAATAATGTTTCAATTAACGTTTTTGGACTAAATGAAAAAGAGAATGTATACCCGATATATATTTCAGAAAAAGCTTCACAATCGACTATAAATTTACTGGTTTACAAAAATCATTATGTTTGGATTAAAAACTTTAACGGACTAGTTGGTAAACAGTACAATAAAAATAGGAACAAAAAGTTCTTTTGTTACCGCTGCTTGCATGGTTGTGCTAACAATGAAACATTACAAAAGCATTTGCAGTACTGTAATGATGTGCAAAAAATAACAATGCCATCTAAGGGAGATAGTGTGTTACCGTTTGTCCATCATAATCACAAACTAAAAATTCCTTTCGTTATATACGCTGATTTTGAGTGTTTACTTCAACCTGTACTTGGCGTAGAAAATAATCCTAATCAATCGAGTACAAGAAAAGTTCAAAATCATGTTCCGTGTGGAGTAGCGTATAACGTAGTTTGTTGTACTGATTCTAGATTATCTAAACCAATTAAATTATATCGTGGTAAAAATCCAGCTATCTACCTTCTCAAGCAGTTGATTAATGAAGTTGATAATATTACTTATCGTTTAAAAAAGGTAACGCCAATGTTAAAATTAACACCTCAACAAGAATCCGATCACGAGCAAGCAGAAATTTGTCATATTTGAGAAAAAGCTTTTGATACTGAAAACAAAAAAGTACATGACCATTGTCATTTGACTGGTCAGTATCGTGGAGCGGCTCATAATCAGTGTAATTTAAAATTTCATGCTCCAGATTTTATTCCGGTTATTCTTCACAATTTTCGAGGATATAATAGCCATATTATAGTAGAAGCTTTTGGTGATTCTGATATAAAATCTCGTCTAAAACTCGATAACGTCATCAAATGCATCCCAAATAAATTTGAAAAGTACATGTCAGTTACGCTAGGTAGATTGCGTTTTATTGACAGCCTGCAGTTTATGGCAGCCTCGTTAGATGAGCAAGTAAAAGGTTGTAGTAAATTTGATAACCTAAGAGACTGTTTTGGAGATAAATTTAATCTACTAGCTAAAAAAGGAGTTTTTCCATACGAATACCTCGACGACTGGAGTAAATTTGATGAAACATCTTTACCTGGCAAAGATAAATTTTACTCACAACTTAAAAATGAAAATATAACTGATGATGAGTACAGGTATGCACAAGATATCTGGAAAGAGTTTGATTGTGAGACTTTTGGTAATTATCATGATTTGTATTTGAAAACTGACGTGTTATTATTCGCAGATGTTTTTGAAAAGTGAGTTATAATAATTACGGACTAGATCTTTGCTGGTATTATTCTGCTCCTGGGTTGTCATGGGATGCTCTGTTAAAGTTTAGTAAGGTAAGGTTGGAATTACTGACTAACGTTGATATGTTCAATTTTATTGAAAAAAATATCAGAGGCGGTATTAGTGTGATAACAAAAAAGTATGCTGAAGCAAACAGCAAATATTTGAAACCGTATAACCCTGACCTTCCTTCGAAGTATATAGTTTATCTAGATTGTAATAACTTGTACGGGTATTCGATGGCAGAACCAATGTCTCTTGGTGGATTTCATTGGATCACGGCTGATCGATTTCTATCGGAGACAGAAAAAGAGATACCCGAAGATGTTTCCTATTTCGTTGAAGTTGATCTTGATTATCCAAATTCGCTACACAAATTACATAACGATTACCCTTTCTGTGCGGAATCGATGGTGATAGATTATAGTTTGTTATCAAAAGAACAACAAGCGTTAGCATCACCAAGACAACATTCCATGGTCAAGAAACTAGTACCAAATTTACTTGATAAGAAAAATTACGTTTTGCATTACAAAGTTTTAAAAGGAGCAGTCGATGCTGGTCTTGTGTACTAAAATTTAATCAGTCGCCGTGGATGAGAGGTTTTATTAACTCAAACACTTCAAGAAGGGCTGCAGCGAAAACAGAGTTTGAGAAAAACTTCTTTAAACTGATGAACAATTCCGTTTTTGGTAAGACGATGGAGAATATTAGGAAACGCGTAAATATTGAAATAGTTAATGATGTCAATCGCAGAAACAAACTTGTGTCAGACGATGATTTTGTGAGCATGAAAATATTTAATGAAAATCTTGTTGCGATACAAAAAAGAAAAGTAAATCTAAAACTAAACAAGCCGATCTAAGTTGGAGCTGCCGTGTTAGATTTATCAAAGTGGCTGATGTATGATTTTCATTATAATTTTGTTAAAAATCAGTGGCCGGCTAGTAGATTATTGTTTACTGATACTGATTCGCTCGTATATGAAATCGAATGCGAGGACATCTATCAGGACATGTACAATAATCGACATCTGTTTGATCTTTCCGATTATCCACGTGACAATAAATTTCATGACGACACAAATAAAATAGTTATTGGTAAGTTCAAAGATGAAATGAACTCGAGCGCTATCAAATACTTTATCGGATTACGCAGCAAAATGTATGCCGTATTGTTAGATAATAATAAAATAACGAAAAAAGCAAAAGGTCTGCCTCGTGATTTTGTTAAAAAGTTTATGAAATTTGATGACTACAGGTATGCGCTTGATGGCGGTGTTAGTTTTATGAGAGCTATGGCAATTCGAACTAATCATCATAAACTCGAAACAGATGTCATTATCAAACGTGGATTGTATAATTTTGATGACAAACGCTATTGTGAAAATGGGGTAGATACATTTGCCCTTTGGTATTGTGATGATGATAGATCTATACTCGACATTATCTTTTCCAACTGAAATTTTATCTAAACTTATAAAATAATGTTTGAAAATTTGATAATGACAAATAGCTACAATAGTAACATCAAATATCTAATGATGGACGGTAAACAATTGACAGTTGAATTTAATAATGAAACATCAGGTATATGTTTTAATGGAACATGTGACAAGTTAAAACTTTCGCTCATCAGATCTGATAACAGCGTGTATTTCAATTATCTCGAACAATTGTATCAAATGTTGCTAGCGGAATTTAAAAACTTTCACAGCCCCATTAGCCAACAAAACTATACTAAACTCACAATTGATCTCGATCGGTCAAAGGTATATTTTATCAACAAAAAATATCCTCTGAACAAACCAGAATTGAAAAATTTGTTTGAGTCCCATCGCTGTGTGAGCAGTAAAGTAAAATTTAGTATCTATAGTCGTGATAGTGAAGTATTTTTAATATCAACAGTTGAAACATTAATCATTGGTAATGAGATATAAAACAATATCATTTTCATTCTAATGCGTAGTTTAATTTCCGCCTTGTTAACTGAAACGTTCTAATGCACAGTTTAATTTTCATCCTGTTATCTGATAAAAAAATTGTGGTAAAACCTATTTGCGGTCTTTAGAATAATCGTATTCCACACATGCGCTGTTCTAACAAATTCGTCCCTTCTGTTGACAGAGCTTATCGCATTCCAACACCTGTTGTTTTGTCTGGTTACAAAATATCTGTCTACATAGTAGTAGTATAGGGAAATGAGAGTTTGGCGGGGATGGGGGAGGAGGTGTGGGAGGGTGGTGGTGGGCCAAAACCCTCATTTTCCTATTTTGGAAAAAGGGGTGGGGGATAATTTAGGACTATAATTTATACTTGTTTGGAGGGTAAAAAAAGTGAGCTAAAACCCTCATTTAATTTATACTTGTTTGGAGGGTAAAAAATAAAGTGGGCTGAAACCCTCATTTCCCTATACTACTCATGGTTATTGGTAGTTGACATAACATTCGTTATGAATGTGTGAGTATAACATAGTTATTGGTAGTTGACATTACATTCGTTATAAATATATGAGTGTAACATGATTATTGAAAGTTGACATAACATTCGATATGAATATGTGATTGTAACATGGTTATTGGTAGTTGACATTACATTCGTTATGAATATGTGAGTGTAAAATGGTTATTGGTAGTTGACATAACATTCGTTATGAATTTGTGAGTGTAACATGGTTATTGGTAGTTGACATTACATTCGTTATGAATATGTGAGTGTAAAATGGTTATTGGTAGTTGACATAACATTCGTTATGAATTTGTGAGTGTAAAATGGTTATTGGTAGTTGACATTACATTCGTTATGAATATGTGAGTGTAAAATGGTTATTGGTAGTTGACATTACATTCTTTATGAATATGTGAGTGTAACATGGTTATTGGTAGTTGACATCACATTCGTTATGAATATGTGAGTGTAACATGGTTATTGGTAGTTGACATTACATTCGTTATGAATATGTGAGTGTAACATGGTTATTGGTAGTTGACATTACATTCGTTATGAATATGTGATTGTAACATGGTTATTGGTATTTGACATTACATTCGTTATGAATATGTGATTGTAACATGGTTATTTGTAGTTGACATTACATTCGTTATGAATATGTGAGTGTAACATGGTTATTGGTAGTTGACATTACATTCGTTATGAATATGTGAGTGTAACATGGTTATTGGTAGTTGACATTACATTCGTTATGAATATGTGATTGTAACATGGTTATTGGTAGTTGACATTACATTCGTTATGAATATGTGAGTGTAGCATGGTTATTGGTAGTTGACATTACATTCGTTATGAATATGTGAGTGTAGCATGGTTATTGGTAGTTGACATTACATTCGTTATGAATATGTGAGTGTAACATGGTTATTGGTACTTGACATTACATTCGTTATGAATATAACTTTTATGTTTACTTGTTGTGTGATCACAATCCCTTACGTTAACTTCAGCTATTTCCTAATGTCATTGGCAGGTGTCTGCAGAACCATAATTTATTTCGTATTCCTTTCTGAATATTATCGATGTTAAAATTGTTGCCCTTAATTGATGATGAACAACAGGAAGTATATTTCTCACATTGTTGTAAAATGTGTGTATACACTTGCGTCATTTTTGTTCTTCTTCTTACAAATATTGTTGTCTTTTAGCTCCTTGTGCAAATTAAATGATAGATCAAATTTTGTTTGGTCTTAATTTTTATATGTATACTAATAAGGCACCTTTCCAATCAAAGTCTATATATGTTAAGGATATAATCTTCTGCTTGGTTGTCCTTTTGGCCTTAAAGATGTTGAATCAAATCAACAAACAAATTATTTCTCTTTGATAAAATCTGATAGTTTTAGATATACAGTATTTTAATAATTTCCACTTATTGGTCTTTGCTCATTTATATTACTGAAGTTAAGTCACAGAGTCGTAACAAATTTAAATAAATAATTCCCCTCAAATTATGCATAAAAGCTGCAATAAACTGTGTTTCCGGCAGATATATATGGAACAGGAATGAATATAAAATCCCCCGATATATACTAATTTATCTTGACCTAACACTCAATATAATGTTCTTAAATGCTAATCTTTTCTATTGGAAAATTTCATCAAATTGGATTCAAGCTTAGTTTAGTCCTTGAGCTGACAATTTAATGAACATTATGTTTACCGAGTACAATAACGACAAAATCCAGGTGGAAAATCTTAACAAGTCACAATCTCCAACACGAAATGAGCATAAACACTTTAAATATACATAATATGTACAGTATATTTGCTTAGCTAACGATTAAATAAAATCTTTGTTCTTTAGATGCTTCATATTTCATATGTGAGAGACCTATAATGGATTATATGTTCTTATTAATCAATCGAGTCTGAATATGACAATGAAATCGCCATGACTCGTTTTGATTTTGTTTTGAAGTAAGAAGATGATTAGGACAAGTTGTAATGTGGTTTGTTTGATAGTGTGATGTTAGGTATCGGCTCGTTCAAAGTAACACAAAGAAAGAGTGAAGACTACAAGCATTGTAAATGTCAACGAAGCTAATTTATTTCCATAGAAAACATGGAGAAAATGTAAATTTATGAAAAATGACTTACGATTTACGAAGGAGATCCAACCTTCATTTTCTAAAGTTACGAAAACACATTAGTCCTGTGAACAAATAGTTCTAAATTGATACAGTCCAAAACTCTGTTCCGGTCCAAGATGGCGGATGACGACGTAAGACGATAGCTAACACAAAAAGTCCAGAATTTTAAGTGAAGCAGAATTTGTATTATGTTTCAGTTTTGAAGTAATTTCAACAAAATGTCTCTGTCCAAAACCAGCTGTGTAATTCTCCACGGAAAATAAATATTATTTAGAAAGAAGACGAAGTACAATTATCTCCACTAACTAAACACATGTCGTTCTACGTAGACATACGAACAGAAAACTTCTGTCACAAAATGCCCTTTTTAAGGTAATATAATATATGTGACTCCCTACTTTGTTTTTGGAGGGTGTTCTCCCTGGTTGATCTTTGCAGACAATTTAGGGAGGCCCTTCTGTCCTACATATAATGATTTCTCTATTATAGTAAATTTTGTCTACAGCATGTTATGTTCTTGAAAGTATTATTTGTGTAGAATCGCATTTGTATTTATAGATTTGTTTAAAAGAAAAATTATTTTTTTAATTATTTTTTTATATTAAAAAATTTTTCAGATTATTTTGTCAATAGTTTCGTCTTCTTGGCGAAAGTATGCACTCTGTGCTTTTTATGTTTCTTCTAGAAGCTTTTGCCTCCTTTTGGCTGTTCTTTGTTCTCTCCTGGTTTCTTTTTCTTCCTCTATTTGTGATCCAATTGTTGACAGCGTCAGTGCCAGTTTATTAATGTCTTGTATTCTTTGCTGCATTTTTTTCATTCAATTGATCTTCTTGGTGATGCTTGTGGATCTTGGATGTTTTGTTGCTGCTGCTGTTTTTCTGTTGCATTTGTATGATTGGATTGCAGGGGTTGATGTTGCTCTAGCTGTTTAAGTTGTTGACGCTGTTCTATTTCTTTCACGTTGTTGATGCTGCTGTTGATGCTGATGTTGTAAGGTCGTTTCTGCAGTTGGATATATTGCTGTTGCTGTGTTTGCTGCATTTTCCGAGGTTTTTTGTTCTTGTACTTCATATTCGTCTATTATTGTTGCTGATGTTTTTAATCTCCTTGATTTTTCAGACATTTATGCGGATTGTGTCCAGTTAGTCCACATTAATTGCACGTTCTGTCACAGATACAGCAATTGTACCATGTTTTTGTCAAGAATCCACATAGATAAATGCTCTTTTCATTTCTTATAGTTTAGTTGTTCTATTTAAAATGTTCGGTCTCCATTGTAGAGTCTAGTCATGGGGATGGAGTTCAGTCTGGATGTCATGACTTTAATTTTAAATTTTTCTTCAAATCGTTCTACTGTCTCTTGCAGGGGTGACTCTCTACGACGTTGAAAACGGGGACTGAACAACACTTACGGCTACGAGAGTACTACACTTACAGATAGGTAAGCATAAAAAAGAAACTAATACGTCGTTTCATGTACACACGCACAAAACTTAAGCAAGTATCAGTCAATCATTTATGTAGTTATTTCCGTATGTTTACTTGAGACGAATTTACTATCATACAAAGCTCGTGCTTACTTGAATCACATTTACGATTTAAGTATTAATTATTTGGTCCTGTCTGTTATGGCGTTTTGTAATATATGCATAACATGATTAAAATTTAGGCACATATTCTCTGTGTAGTATCACATACAGATGGCAGAAGAAAGACACGAACCTGCCATTTATATAATACTGATATAATTTTAAATCAGAATAATCATCTGCGTGACGATCGCAATTAGGATCCAATCGAGCAGCCCTTCGAATTCATCTCACATATAATTGCTGAGACCCCCAGAAGAGCAATTACAAGACGAGGAAAAATGCGGATACTGTTTTTTGCGTGAATATTATTCGGTATTTCTTAATTCTTTTAGCGACGTTGTTTGGCATTCTACCAAAGATGAAGCTATTAAACGTCTTATGGCCGTTAATTTACCATGGGAGATATGTGAACGGAAGATATTTATTCAGCAATTTTAGAGTTTCTACATGATTCTCTTCGATGCAGTTTCGCTAACAATTTCATCATTTAATCTTCGTTAACTGAAATAATACCTAAATTCAGATTGCGATATCCTGCATTTGATCTCGATACTATGTGCGCATATGAATCGGTCAGATACCACGATATCGATCGTGTTGATATAAAACCAACATATCAAGACTAACTACAATTTTGATTATCTTGCTCTGTTATGCAATTGCGATTGTAGAGGTGTGCTCGTATGTGAGACTGAAAATGGTTATCATGGTCTTCGTAAATCGACTCTGATAACATTTGATCAGCAACAATCATTAACGAATCAAGCAGCTAATTGACATAGTCTTCCCTGGTGGGTTGATCGACAGTCTTGTCTTTACAGTGTCAAGTTGAATAATACACCATCTAACAAACCGAGAAATCAAATACTATATGCGCATATGAATCGGTCAGATACCACGATATCGATCGTGTTGATATAAAACCAACATATCAAGACTAACGACAATTTTGATTATCTTGCTCTGTTATGCAATTGCGATTGTAGAGGTGTGCTCGTATGTGAGACTAAAAATGGTTATCATGTTCTTCGTAAATCGACTCTGATAACATTTGATCTGCAACAATCATTAACGAATCAAGCAGCTAATGAACATAGTCTTCCCTGGTGGGTTGATCGACAGTCTTGTCTTTACAGTGTCAAGTTGAATAATACACCATCTAACAAACCGAGAAAACAAACACTATGTAAAAGATTAATGACGCGTGATAATCATTTTGATCCATCTGAGCTGCTTGTTTGGCCAACTTGTACTCAAACTCTTTACGTAGAGAATACCAACGAAATTTTTGAAACAGCTATCTGCAATGAGATGCCCGCTAATAACTTCGCTAGAATATCTAATGCGCTAACCGGTAAACATGATCAGCTCATCGACGTTATCAATGTATCCGGAAAAATGATTTATGAAATCAAGAAAACCCTGCCACGTTTGTAACATTTGTGAACGCCGACACGGATTCAACGAGATACATAATTACATCGAGGATAAATGTGATAGTAGTCAGCGATGATTATTACACAATCTGCTGTCCAAGATCAAATGGTAAATAAATCACACATCCTATCACTGCAGTTACTGTAGATGAGAAAATTGACCAAATCATCGATAGAACATCGAGCAATGTCGAAATACCGCATGTAGCTAAGCAACACAGAACCAAGAAGTATCTGAGGTATCTGATTAACGAACGTAGATTTCGTTACCATGGGTATATAGCGAAAAGAAATGCAGATTACTTATACACTGAATTACCTGTCCATGAATCAAGATAAGATTGCAGGGTGATCCAAGATGACGATTATATCGATGGTTCTACATGCGGTATAGGAAATCTGAATCAGCGTGGAAATAGTTAAACAATAATCAGTCTCTATGTGTTATATCGTAAAGAAAAACATTTACCGAGAAAGTTAAAGCTGATTACCGGATTGAATCTTACACGGATATGAATGACAGTATCATATATAACTCAGGAGAAAAACTCTATGTTGTAAGATAATGTGAATCTCTGCCTTGAGTTCGTGGAGTTCCAGCTGTGATTATTGTTGATGAATGGCGTGGAATTCGCAGGCAGCAATTCTGCTCAGTTAAACAGCAAAGAACGATGAAAAAAATTTACATGATAATAACGGCATGCAAGTGTTTAATCGTTCTTCACGCAGATGCTGAAAATGACGATCTGATATTATTCCTTGATAAACTAGGATGATCATCGATGCAATGTATCATTAGCGATTACAAACCCGATCACGATAAGAAATTAATCATTGAACATTCTCATCACAGTAATCTATGCGGGCTTCTAGAACGAGTAAAAACAGAAACAAATGAGAAGATAGCTTTATTCACTCACAACAATGTGCCAATTATTCCGTAGAAGGCTTAGCTAAGCATCTATAATATATTTGATGTGGTCTCAGATGCTGATGAATTCCACGCTGATGCAATTCCTGCTCAGAAGAAATCTTTGATATCAATCATACATTCTATAACATCGACTTTGTTATTATCAACCACACATTGCAGGTTGGAGTCAGCATCATCGGTCGTTGATTTAAGATCGTGTACGTGTTCTCCGAAGAATTAGGATTCGTAGAAGCAACGAAACAATCCATTCACAGATTTCGATGCGTTAATGAGATTCATTACTCAGTAATGAGAAAACAACGCGACTGTAAATTACTTCTGAATCCTGAAGGCATTGGAAAGGTCATTATTGATCGTGAAAGACTGATCGATACAAACACAAAATTATAAAGAATTCACAATGCTGGTAGATTACAGACCGGTTTTGGATTTGCGTTTATCAGTGATATCTTTGACGAGAATTACAGAAAGATGAACTACACATCAGCTCTCATATTAGCGATGAAAACTACCGACTATGAAATAATAGAACATCCAATGGATGATAATGACACCTGAGCACGATGAAGCATTCAGAATCGTTAATAATTCTGGTGACAATTAAAAAAAAATAAAAAAATTAATAATTAAACAATAGCAATAATAATAATGTCAGCGTCCGAACATCGTTCAATGATTGAGTCGAGAAAGTTATTACAACAAATCGTCACTAATACGAATCCGTCAGGAATTGCGATGTTTTCAGTCAGGTCGACTAATTCTGAATTTAGCGTTAACTTTCCAACCGCAATTCCAGTAAAATAGATAACATTAGCATAATTGCGAGCTTATTATAGCTGGCCTAGTATTAGATCAAACCAATTCGGTGGACTGGAAACAACTAATTCATTAGTAATCGCTAATGAGAATAAACCTGCTAAACTCCCGACTGGAAAGTAGTTAGTATTCCAACTGGCAGTTATCAAATGGAGCAAATCGATAAGGAATTACAATGCAGAATTAAATCTATTACAGGAAAAGAATCAAAAATAGGAACAAATATTATCATCGGTGATTGAAATAACTTACCCTGATTATGCTGTAGATATTTATAAAAGTTCGATTAGATCAGTACTAGGTTGGACTGAAGTTTCAACAGCTTATCAGGGTCCGCCAGAGTCAAATATCGAGGAGTTTAAAACAGATAAAAGAAAGTTTAAGGAGTTCCCAGTTATAAAAGAATTAAATCCATGAACCTTAAAATTTACACGAACAGACCTCCAATGATTTGTTTAGTAAATTTCCTATCAGTGTTATAAGTAGAGCGATGAATCGAATCCTTTAATGTTGTTAAAAACCATATCATCAGCAAAATACAGCATTATTTCAATTACATAAAATAAATTATCCTTGAGGGAATTCGACATTTAAATTGAATATTTTATTATCTTGATTATCTTAAGCGCATAATAAAAGGAATGTACGTTATCATCTTCGATCTGTAGCTGTTATTTCCGATGTGGTCAAAGAAACAATATCAAATAATCTTTTATCTGAAGTAAATGTTCCTGATTTTATTAACATCCATGAATATTTTTTAAAATGACTTGATTCCCGGAGAACATTATCGCCGCTATCAACATTTCTAAGATATAATAATGACCCATTTGGAACAGATCGTCATATTTTACCTACGATTGTTTATGAAACATCAACAGTTGCAGTGAATCTGGTGTGTTAAATAATTATTCAAGTATTCAAGTATTCAAGCACCACCCTTGTGGCTCAATGTATCTTAGCAATATATCTTTTTACTTGAGTGCACACAATGTATTATTGTCAAGAATGAATTTCAAACTCACAAATCAGGATGGTAATATTGTGAACCTAAGAGGAGAGATGTTATACATTAATTTGTACATATGGTCGTAGAGTAAATATTATAATTAGGAGAAAAAAATAAAGATTTTGAAATTAATGTATTTGTATGACAATATACTTTGGCTAACAAAAGTGAGCCGATTTGGATAAAATCTTCGGTTAATTATAGGAGCAGGTAGGGTGAGCTACAAAAATTGAGTACTGCTTTGCAAGTAAACAATATCATGAAAATACGTCAACAATAGGGTAACAAAATTGAACTAACCTAAACTATGTGTATTACCTAATTTTAACCCCATGGAAATATACTCGATTAGTGACTTCGGTTTAGCGATATAGAACTTATGTTTTTCAGCAAGTTGTAAAAACCTTGTTACAGGTAAAGGGCTAGAGCAAAACTTTGTAAGGTTCACCCTCCCTACTTTATATATATATATATATATATATATATATATATATATATATATATATATATATATATATATATATATATATATATATATATATATATATATATATATATATATATATAATACAAATCATATGGCAAATAACAACCCTTTTAAGCGTACTGGATCCACCAAGGGATCACGTGTGTCAGGGATTAATTAAAATAGATGCAGGGTGTAAAATTCCCTAAAAGTTTACAAGCCAAAGCGACATCTATTTTCACTTTTTGTATATTTATGTAAAGCAGATTATATCCCTGATATTTGATTCTATACCAGTTATTCTAATATAAATATTGAAGGATACTAAGAAAATTTAGAAAATGTTAAATTAAACTAGTGCACAGTTTTCATTTTCTAGTCGTCTTGGTTTAGACCGCTTGGTTTCAATGTTCCAAGGCGGCGTATCCAGTATGATTCTTTTTCCTTCCTGGTTTCGGAACTCTAACTGTGGTTGTTAGCAATAGCGATAAGTATTATATCACTGAAAGTGTGGCCAGGGGAGGATAAGTGTACTGCGATCGGGCTTCTGTACAGCTATTTTGTCATCTAATCAGATCTATGAAGGTTTATCCTTTTGTGTAGCTTTTCAGTTTGTCCGACGTATTGAAGGCCACAGATCTTATATGTGATGAGATAAATCACATTCGCTGTTTTGCACGTTTTGATTGGACCATGTATGTTTAGTTTTTCTTTAGTCACTGTGCTAGTGAATGTCTTGGTCTCTATCATATGTTGACAGGTTTTGCATTTTTATCGCCACCGGGTCCAGATTGACCAGGTTGGTTTTGACTAGAAATTGTGGTTAGCTTTACCCTGACTATATATATATATATATATATATATATATATATATATATATATATATATATATATATATATATATATATATATATATAAAAATATATATATTTATATATATTATTTCTGGCTTCAAGCCAGGATGAACCAGAGCTCCTAACTTTGCTTGTACCTTCATTTAATTTTTCAGTCTTCTTAATTCGTTTTTTTTTCTTTTCCTTTCTTTTTTTGTCCATATTTCTTTAATATTCTGGATATTTTTTCAAAAAGGTCATCATCAATTTTAAAGAGTGTATGCCAAGGTTTTTCACAAAAGACCACTTGGTTGAATGGAAAAAAGCTTATAAAAAGAAGTTTTCTTTGACGACGTTATGAAGAGACCGTTTTTGGAGTCTTCCCGCACATATCTAGGTTGAATGAGACATCTAATCCTCTCCAGTTGCCTGTCTTCTGTACATGCTAATAGATGTTGGGACAACTTGAGTTTGATGACTTGTCTCGATATAATTTCTCTCTTAACGTCATATTTCCATTTTATTTGAATCCTTTCAATTGCGTAAACTGCATCAATTAACCAAAAATATATTTGAGCTGAATAAAGAGATCTATTTTGGATTTTGTGTAAAGTGTCTTCAATGATTGGCTTTGTATTATAGTAGCTTATTGCCTGGTAGCATTCGTGCGACTGTCTGTGGCCCTGGACTGGGCGCATGTCCGTTCAAGATGGCGCTTGGCCCCGAGCTGGACCTTCTGGAACTTTGAAGAGGAAGGACGCGCATCTCGTAGCCCCCGGGGAAGAACAGAGAAGAAGAAAGAAGACCTCGATTATGATTACTATACTTTTTACATCTTTTAATAAATATTTCCTAATCACATTCTTTATATTGAAGTTTTTGTTAATTTATCCTATGTTTATTTTTATGATTATTGTAACTTTTGTATAGAAGTATCAATTAATTTTTCTTTTGTTTATTGTTATAGATTGTTGCGAGATGAATTTGTTCTATTACTGATATTTATTTATTATTATTGTTTTTTTGTGTATGCCTTCATGCTTTCAAATCCAATTGGCTGGTTTGTGTCTGCATTTCAATCCTTTCCTAGCCCATTATTGTTTTCCAGTTAGATAAAGTGTGCAACAAAAATTCGGCCAATCAGCTGCGGCCTTATATAATATGCTTATTTAAAGAGAGGTTTCGTTTTTGTAACGCACTTCTATATTTATCCTGGTATTTCAGACAGACTTTCTATATTAAGACAAAGAAATGTTATTTCGATCAGTTACACAAGGGTTTTGGGGGTAAAATATGGTTTTTCCCACTTTGCAAGGATTTATTTATTATATGTATATCGCCGTTTAGTTTGTTGTGTTATAACAATAAAGCGTTTATTGTTGTTATTTGAAACAGTAGGAGTGTATTTGCTTTTTTAATGGATTTGATATTAACTAGGAAAGTAATGGGATAATTGAATTTATAGGCGAGTGATTTTTCAATAGTCAATTAATCTTACTTTTAATCTGTTCTATCTTATTTTACGTTTACGTTATCCTTACCGCTTTCTACATTGTTAGTCCGTCTGACGAGAATCACTCCTAATATTATCCAAATCCAGGTCCGAGTTGCGTTCCTTTCCTCTGTCCATCGTTGCTCCCTACCCCCCGCCTGTCCTCCTTCTTTCCCCCTGCTCCTCGCAGCACCAAGAAACACGTCCTTTCCCTCCACAGGCTAGTAGAGGAATGCCTCCTTAGTACATATATTGGCTTTGGATTATAGTCGCGTATTGCCTGGTGGTATTCGTGCTACTGTTTGTCGCCCTGGGCTGGGCATATGTCCCTTTAAGATGGCGCTTGGCCCAGACTGGGCCTAATGGAACTTTGTAAAGGAAGTACGCGCCCACCGGAGTCCCCGGGGAAGAACAAAGAAGAAGAAAGACGTTGATTAGAATTACTATACTTTTTACACCTATTAATATATATTTCCTAATCACATTCTTTTTATTGAAGTTATTGTTAATTTATCCTAAGTTTATTGTTATGATTATTGTAACTTTTGTATAGTAGTAGCAATTATTATCTTTTATTCATTGTTATAGATTGTGGCTATATTAATTTGTTCTATTACTGATATTTATTTATTATTATTGTTTTGTGTGTAAGCCTTATGATTTCAATTCTGATTGGCTGGTTTGTGTCTGCATTTCAATCCTTTCCTAGCCCATTATTGTTTTCCAGTTAGATAAAGTGTGCGCCAAACATTCGGCCAATCAGCTGCGGACTTGTGTGATATGCATATTTAAAGAGAGGTTTCGTTTTTGTAACGCACTTCTATATTTATCTTGGTATATCAGACTGTCTTCAAGTTGTGTTTAATATGTGTTTACAGTCATGTATACATTCTAGTGTTTTATGACCTTAAGCCCTGAAAAGGGCTAGTGGCCTCTCCCCCTTCCGGAGCCGGGCACACCAGTGTCCAGTTCTGACACTTTTTTCCCGGTACGTGGGCCTATTAACCCCCCTGGTGGCTCACCGCCTTGGCAAGATGTTATCTTTCGATAACAGTGCTATCCAGGGAGGCGCTTATCCCTAGGGCTGGGCTTTTGGTCGTGGTGCTGACCTTTATTTGCTGACCTTAAGACCCT
The DNA here is from genome assembly GCA_016746295.1 of Potamilus streckersoni. NCBI lineage: Eukaryota > Metazoa > Mollusca > Bivalvia > Unionida > Unionidae > Potamilus > Potamilus streckersoni. The sequence goes on along the minus strand of JAEAOA010001375.1, from coordinate 145,118 downwards.
TTGTTTGGCCGCGTATTGTAATAGTTTGCCATGCTGGTGCTGGCGGTGTAGGAGTTGGTGTCCTCAGTTAGACCTCACACTGAGGCAACATTATGACGTGGAGAAGAATTATTTCGTCCTTCTCTTTCTTCTTTTTCTAGTCTGGCATTCTCTTGTATATCTTGCATGACTAATTCGTCTAGAAGTCTTCCAGCATAGTCCACCTCAAACAGTTTTGTGATACTAGTAATAATTTTAATGTTGACTGGTCAACGTTTTTCGCCAGACGAACGCTCTCTTGGCTTTATATTCCTGGAGCTCGGAAGTGAAGGGAAGCATCCATTGATACCAAAAATATATCATCACATCAAACGTGCGGATCTAAACGAAGCACTCACAATGACTTGTATTTACTTTTTGATCAACAAACACAGATATCAAAGATTGAACAAGACAAAACACAAGGTTGAATGCTTTGTTGTTTAACTGACAGAAAAAACACGAAGTGCTTATAGACACACTTATGCTTTCTAAACTTTTAAACGTTTTGGCAAATTGAATGCGTATGTCTTTTGGAGAGTATTGGGTACCCCTGAAAAGGACTTACGTTTATTTTGTTAATGGGAGCAATGAAAATCATATTTTACTGTCTAAGATTGCGTCTCCATCTGGTAGCAGGCTTCGCTATACGATGTAGCCTACGTCAGCTAAACGAGAAAGATAATTTATTTGACACAATTCGACAGTCTGTCTGGTTCTTACTGAAGCTGTTATTGTTCTTCTTCTTTCTGATTCTTCTGAAGTCTGTATTTGTCTGTCCATTCTTCTTGTACTTTCTTAATTTCCTCTCTAAAGACCTCTTCTATTAGATCTTGGGCTACGGAGAGCATCCTGACTTTCTCTATTTCTTCAGGTTTAGGTGTCACGTTTAGCCTGACACGATGTAACTAAACGTAAGTTTAGTTCAGTTAAGCTAGTCTAGAAGGCATGTTCATAGGCTGACGAGTCAACAGTGAATGGTCAGACTGATAAGATAATAAATGGATTATAGTCACGTATATGCCGCTGGTGCAGCTTCATTCGACTTATTGCGGCCCCAAAGATGGGTGGAGGTCCCTTTAAGAGGGCACATGGATCCGAGCTGGACCTTTATGGAACTAGTGAAGGTCGCTAATCGAACGTCCTACATCACCCACACGGCAGACCCGCAACTAGGTCTCCCACCGGAGCCCCTAGTCCCACCCCACCAAATCAGAAAAGTAAAGCCTACACGAATTTATGTCTGTCCGGCAGGCTACCAGATCACATTTCAACCACATATGAATACGGGTGTCCTTATGCCAATGTTGTGTAAGCCACCTAAGCAATTGGCCAATTATCGCAGAGTTGTGAATTTAGAATATTATCATGTTTGAATGTTGTGTACTTAGCGTATTTATAAGGGCCGAAAATACTCCCAATATGTTGGGTGTGTGTCACCCTTGGTAATCTTTAACACTGCTTAACTAGAGATGGTTGTTTAATTTTGAACGCCTTTCCAAAGAATCATGTTTACTCAATGGTCTACTAGAGCCAAAGTGACGACTGAGTTTTGAAATAATATTCTGGACAGTTTGCCGCGAGGCCCGAGCTGTCCCACTCGGTATAGCTTGTCCGTGTCCAGGGAGGGAGTAGTGGGAAAATAGGGGGAAGGAGGTTAGTTCTGGACGGTCCCTTACCTTTAATACGATGCCAAGACATGTAAGGTGTTTAATGTGTGAGTGCAGGGGTGGTGGTTTTGTGGGACAGTAGGTAGAGCTTCATGGACTATCCCTTACCTGAGATATAGGTAACTGTTGCTGAATAGTAATTCTTTTCAGCTCGGCAATGAAAGCTAGGTAATCTTTTCATAATGGCAATTCATGCTGTTGATGTTCATCTGGGTTGTAATTATTTCCTAGTTGGAGGCTATCCTGCTGAAATTGTATGTCCTCGCAATTGTTGTTGAGTTATTAAATCTTTCCATATGGCTATGAATGTTGCAACTTTCATAGTGGCGATTGAAATCGATGTTGTTCATTGGGCTATATGGCGTTTCATGTTTAAGGGTTTCTGCTGGCTCATCTTGTAGATATTGTTCTCTTTTCCATTCTTCCTGTGTTGTGTTCTCGTAGAATATCAGGTTCTTGTGTTCAGTTGTCTTAATGTCCGTAGGATAATTCACAGTATATGTCAATTTTTGAAAAATGTTACTAAACTTTTTATAACTAGTTCAGGGTTGTTAATTCTTATTGGAATTATGATTAGAAGAATACTTCTATTTTAATAGCTTTATTTTTGGCATGATATCATGATTTGATTGTATAGGTACAACATAGATACAATCAGTATAGATACAAGTAGTTAGATAAATATTTGGTTATTCATCATACTTTGAATGGTCAGACTTGCGACACACCAGCGTTATATTGTACAAACGAGGACGTGATAGAAAATGTTCGTATTGGGTTTAGTGTCGGAACGTTATAATAGCTCATGTCATGTTGAGCAAAAAATATAAGTTCAACTAGCATATGTTCACGTTATGTTTATTTTTAAATAAACGAAGGACACATTTTTAAAAGTACATTTTTATTAAATTAACAAAAAAGGATAAGGAACAAGGAACAACAATATCAAACATTCGAATTATTTTTGAGACGGTTGACAGCGTTGTGAAATCATTTGTGCTTTCCACTGATGAAAGTCATGGGGCCATTAATGTACACTATGTTTTCCAGTTAGAAAAAAGATAACCATAACGGTCACAAAAAGATGAGTGACGATCAAAATAAGTTACTAAATTTCCTGAAAAATAGCACAGTCTATCTTGATGAAGGAAATACACGCACTATTTTCCACACAACATGGAATTGTTGCTTTATAATTACACAATATTGAATAGTGTTGACTGGGAATTTCTTCTTATAAAGTCAATGATTTCGTCTTCCAAAGTAGATAATCCATACGAATAAAAATATTCCACACATTTCTCTTGAGGAAAGTAAACAAATACGCAGTGATTTCCTGGAAGATGACTTTCTTCAATGCTTATGACATACGCTTGATGGTCTTGAGGTTTGCGATGATGTAATTCATTTTTAGCACACACGACTGGATTCCAATAAGTATACGAACTGTTATTTATCTATTTATTATTTATCGAAGGTATCCATTTGTTTTTGTTATTTTGTTTCTCTTGTTCCACAGGTAATGATAAGTCATCAATTTAATTCTGACTCGTGCTTTAAAAGATCTGACTAGTAATCGTTTTTTCGTCTTGTTCCCCAACTCTGGGCTAAGAGTCCTTCAATGCGAAAGATCTCTTGGGTAGTCAATGGTAGGCAGGAATTAATACGCAAGCCTTTATACCATTCACGCAACACGGCTTCTTCTGAGATGAGACTCCAGACCTCATCCAGACACTCTCCTAATTTTAATTCTTGGTTCATCATGGGACATTTATCATGTTGAATTTGACTGGGGTGATCGTTTTGACATCCATATCAATCCTTCTTAACCGATACCGCAATTTTATCCTCCAGGAATTTAGCAAAACAAGACACTAAATGTTGCTCTTGTTTTTTCTATCTAGACTTTGTACTTCGGGTAAGTAAACATTCCTTTTAAATCTTCCACGTTAATGTTTTCCAATTTATAGACCGGAGAATGACGGCCACGCACTCGTTCGGTGAATCCAAAATGACGATCACTTTGACTAATCTCGCGAGACTTCAAATAAAGCTTATATATATATATATATATATATATATATATATATATATATATATATATATATATATATATATATATATATATATATATATATATATACCAGACGGAACAAACTGTGCTATCCCTGGATTCTGTAGTAGAATCTTGATAGTGGACAGAAATAATAGTTTAAGACAAACAGTACTATCATGCAAGTTAGAGAAATTAAATTCGTACTCAACGGAGTTTCGAACCCATGTTTGCGGGTGAATGGCATCCATCACCTTGCCTGCACGCATCAACCAATATACCATCACGACTAAGCACACATCAACAAAAAATGATGGCACTGAAATAGTTGTTATATAAGCTCGTGCGTAGCAGACACACTCGCATGACGATATGTAATTGATTCTCATATATATATATATATATATATATATATATATATATATATATATATATATATATATATATATATATATATATATATATATATATATATACACACAGTCGTTTATGTTCCTATTAAAGAAATCAAGGTATATAGGATTTTTTTTTACAAATAATTATAAATATATACCAGACAGAACAGACGGTGCTATCCCTTGATTCTATAGTAGAATCTTCATAATAGTGGGCAGAAATAACAGTTTAATACAAACAATACTACCACACAGGTTAGAGAAATTAAATTCGTACTCTACGAAGTTTCACACGCAGGTCCGCGAGTAAATGGCACCAATCGCTTTGCCTGCACGTACCAACCCATATACCGTCACGACTAAGCACCCATCACCAAAAAATGATGGCACTGAATCGTTGTTATATAAGCTCGTGCGTAGCAGACACATTCGCATGACGACCGAGTATTTAATTATCATAGAGTAATAGAGTACGAATTTAATTACTCTAAGCTGAATGATAGTATTGTCTGTATTAATATAATACACACACACACACACACACACACACACATATATATATATATATATATATATATATATATATATATATATATATATATATATATATATATATATGTGTGTGTGTGTGTGTGTGAGTGTTTGTGTGTGTGTGCTTGTATGTGTGTGTAGATATGTGTGAGTCTAATACTTGCTTAACAGTCGTAGACGCTTACCTTATTAAGTAGTTGACGTATGGCATTAGACACACTAAATTGGTTTCTCTCGTTCGTTTGCATCAGAAATATCCGGCGGAGACGACGTGCCTAAGTTGATAGCTAATTACAATAACACAATGTTAAGAACATGGTCTTTAGTAGTTGGTATACGCAGTGATAGCATTTACATTATTCTTTCTGATCTGGAGTTTTAAGTGGCTACACATACTGGGTATAGCAACAAAATTCATGATGCGACCGAGGACTTGAAGGTTGAAACCAACACTAATGTCCACGCATACAGGACACTATAACACATTTGGCCAGCATATGGTAAGGAAACACAGTGGAACTGTCCCAGAAGATGATGCATGACGAGATCAACTTTCAGAACGTCACAGGAAAAACTTAACAGCGTCATTGTAACCTGGAATTATGCAAAAATACAGGCGTCGAAAGAAGCCGAAGATCGTGAAGTAAATTAAACAGCATTGGTCTTGAGCTGAATTGAAATGGGGCTTTTAGCTATTTGATTTGTCTGCTTATTGCTATGAAATAATACTGAACGTCCACAAGTGACTTCGAAACAACTAATATCGTTCTCTGTCTCTACGACTGAGTAAGTATTAACGCAAAATGGCAATTAGTACAAACATTGTGCCGATGAAATCCACCACAAGTTTTCCCTCAAGCCTGCTAATGATATTGCTAGTGGTGTTTAAAATGTACGTTGCTATGAATCTAATAATTCCAAACAACTTCAATTTATGCCAACTTTTTCAGCATCTGGCCAGCTGGTGTAGACTATGGTCAGTATTAGATATTCGGGTGAGTGAATGCGGCTCAGCGCTTTCACCAGCGATTTCATAGCTGAAAGTACAATAATGAACAATGACATTGTTAGAATCGATTATATAGTGAGCATTGAAAATATACGTAAGCTTTCGGCAGGTCTGTATCTTGAATTTATTCGAAGAACTTTGACAATGTTATGTTACTTGCGGCGCTTTCTGTAGAAAGCATTGGTCTTCTGTCAAAGACAATCCAGCCCCACCCATTCTACGCAAGCTGGGCTTGCAGTTCTTTCCTTTTCAACCCATTTTGGATGAATTTTACATTGTCTTTCATTTGAAGTGTGACATTGGCGTCTCCAATTACTCTAGTTTTAGAGATATTGTTGGTAATAGCCTCTATGATGGAATTAAGCGCTTTATTTAATTTCAGGAAGTTTCTGCAACTGGACACTATCAAAGGTAGTTCGGTATTGGACAGACTGCTTATTTCGTTTAGGATTTGTTTCTTCAATTTCTGTATGGCCACGTGGCTGGCAACTGCTCGTCGTGGATATGACTTGCTTGTTGAACGTGGACATATACATCATGATGGGCAAGACACTCAAGTTAGAGACATATTAGGGCATCATCGTTGGCCACAGCAGTTCAGGCAAGAGCGCATTTGCCTGCTAAATGCTCTAATCAACATCTAGGGTCAATTCCATGACATCAGTTTCGCATCGAACAAGGCTTACGATAATGACTTTGGAAGGCAGCAGAAAAGACGTAGCTGTATTATTTGTTCAAACCCGAGGGCTATGATTTGAAGGAGTTGCTTTTGTGCTCTATAAAGAGCTCGAGTAAACCAACTTCTTTGTTTCTTTCTTCCATCGAGTGAAGGCATCGTGTCTTTGATATTATAAACGGATAGGAAACTATGAGTTAGTAGCTGAACGGGAGTAAAATGTACATAGGCAGGCATCGTTCTTGGAAACGCCTTAAGGCATTGAACGATGATCTTTCTAAGACCCGTGCCATATCCGATAATGAATTAGTGCGTTGCTGTTTTTATCTCCCAATGGCTTGCACCCAGCAGTCGTGAGTTACATTTCAGACAGCCGCTAACACTTTGGAAAGGATTTTAAAGTTAGCAGCTTAATATGTATGGCATTAATACGAATAGGCATCTTGTATCGAAATATATATTTCCCAAAAGACTATAAACCGGCAGCAGCAGGGAGGGTTAATCCTACAAAAGTTTGCTCGTATCTTTAACGAAAAATAAAGATTCCTACAACTGGCTGAAAAAATAAGTCAATAATGCTGAACTAAAGTCTCCAACTATTATATTTCCGTATGGCTAAAAACCGCATGAGGTTAGCTCAGTTTTGTTACTCTCTTATTGAATATATTTTTCACGATTTTTATGCGGTTTTGTTTACTACAAAATGACCCAATTGTTGTCGTTCACCCTCTCTGCTGCTCCTGATTTTATCAGGGATTAACCAAAGATTTTATCCAGACCTATACGATATCTGGATCTTGGGTCATGTAGATTTATTGTTATAAATCCAAACGGAACTGATTGTGCTTTAGAAAAGAAATTTTTAAATTTATTCATATCCATGTCCTCTGAACACCAAGTATAATAAATATTCTGCAGGGTATAATTATCTACTCCATTAAACACAACCAAAATATTACAGTTATCTCTAATCACTTTAGGTATTTGTGTATATCTTTGAGTAACATAAATTACGTTTGAGTTTTTGTGACGACCTCGAAAAATATCCTAGCTGGATTAGGTTGTTTGTCCAACATCACATCATCATATACTACGAGATTATTAATGAATCCATTCAAGTCATCTACAGATGGGGCTTCATCTATATTTGTTATAAAATCAATAATATCTTCACCATCTTTATTAACTGATTTTGCTTTCTCGTTAAAATCTTTAAGTACTTCGGAACAATGCTGATCATTCACAGTCTGCTGCTACTGCCTCTGCCTTTTTGTCCAATCACACGGAGCATACAATTCCTACCTTCAAATTCCTCATCGTCATTACTATCACCCACGAGTGCATTCCATTGTCTCTCTATACGTCTTAACTCATTTTCGGTCCATAGTGTTTATAGACTTACTACCCAGACTGTTTTTTTCGGTCCATAGTGTTTACAGACTTACTACCCAGACTCTTTTTTTCGGTTCATAGTGTATATAGATTTACTGCTCCAGGCCGTTTTTTTTCTGTCCATAGTGTTTACAGGCTTACTACCCAGACTGTTTTTTTTTTCGGCCCATATTGATGAAAGGGTTCACTAAAGACTTTATTCAGACAACTCAGTTTTATTATGTTTACATTCTCCTCTTTTTAATCACGGGATGGGTCGTTACACGGGCTCGGGGAATCAGCTATGACAATATAGTTCAGACCCAACCCACTGCAATTTTTTTTCTTCCCCTATAATAGTGCCGTAAACTGTATGTGGGTAGTTAGTTAGAAACTCTTCCTTAGCCTGTAACATTCTTCCCTCAAGACCTGAAATTTCTTCCCGGGCTCTCGCTTAGCGGGACTGTTTCTTTCTCGGGCATTTCTAACTAACTACCTACGGCACTATTATATGGGACGCAATGCATTTGCTGTGGGCTTGGTATGAACGATACCATCAGAGCTGATTCTCCTCGAGCTCGTAGTGACAAAGCCTGTGGTCGCTTAGGGACGTATGGTTTGAAATGAAAAGGGGAGGATATGAACATTTCTAACCAACTACCCACATATAGATTCCGGCACTATTAATTAGACAAAAATGCAAATTTAGGGTGCTTCAGTGAATGTGAATAAAATTGTTGTTGCATTTATAGAGAATGTGTATAGCGACCTTGCAAACGAGTAAAGCACCCTGTCTCATTGTTCGCTATACGGATAATACTGGGGCTGTTGACTAGGCTGACCTAGACGCTATCTGGTACAGGGTACCTAGGCTTCGGACGATCTGGAGCTGGCAGGCAGGTGTGCAGGCAGGTGTACCTAGGTGGCTAGGTCTGGAGTGTGTGGCTTGAATGTACTACGTATAGACCGGTGCAAGCACAGGGTGCCTTAAGTGCGGGAAGTATAGTGCGAGGCTCTAGGCTAGCAGGTATCTAGCGTCCGAACCGGGTTGTGGGCCGAATATATCAGGCGACCGAGTGACCGCATTATCTTGTGAGGCATTTTTAAAATGAATCCCTGATCGCAGTCCGACACGCAATGTAACATATAATTAGGTAATAATTGTCAGAAAAAAAAATTATTTTATCCGTCCTCGAATAAATGCGCAAAAGGAAATAATTATCTATTGCTCAACATAGATTCAGAGCATAGTTATCGCGCTTTATTATATACTCTAATACCAGTCAATAAAAAATGCTTTTTATCTGCGTTTTGATTTAATTTTATAATAAATTTGCAGATAGACATGATAATTAATAAAATATTTATTTTATCTTTGATTTGTCAAAGAATAGAAAAACATTTTTAGCGATTTTTGTTTACTTGTGAACCAGAACTCAATTCAATTAAACATCTATTATAAATATTTTTTAATAATGAATATTGGCGAATCACACTCAGCTAAATTAGCTCGAGATCGATTAGAGGCAATCAAAATATCTACTTGTTCGTGGTGCTGTCAAACAACAACTACAATCGCGTCAGGAATCTCAAGTTAAATTTGAGGAGGATACAAAACAGTTATTTAAACCTATCACTGAGACCACTAAAGATATTCAACCTGTGTTAGATCAAACAGCTACAGCAGCTGAAAAATAGCAAAAAGTACTAAGAAAACAAAACAAGATTCTCGAAAAACTTCCAGCTGAAATAACAGCTGCGTTGCCTCCACCAGAAGATCCAGAACAAGAATTAGAACCAACACCCAAATAATCAGAACCAGCACGGGGTAGAATTAACGTAGTTGACAAATTCACCGATGTTGCCATTAATGAAATTAAAATGACTAAAATGTTAATCAATTAGCTAAAAGTTCGGTTGAAAGTTATGATAATCGACAACAATTTTTAAACCTAATTATGCAGATAACATTCTTAGTCGTGAATCGTGGTATAAATGGATATTTCGCATATACTATAACACTGATCAAGCTAGAGATAGCGATTCAAAATATATTGAGTATATTCATGCAATAGATGAATATATTTCGTTTATACAGTTATCGTCAGAACAAAAACAGCAATTGATAAAACAAAAACAATTTCAACAGCAGCAAAAAACACAACAACAAAAATTATTGTCACAAACTCCAAGACTAGAAACACAACAACAACCAGCCCAAATAAAAAGTTAGGAAGGGCCGTCCGATACCTCTTTCGGAAGTGGTTTAGGAAGTGGTCTTATTATTCAGTGTCCTAACAACAGCCTTGCTGATGATGAACGACTAGAAATTCTCATCGGAGGAAAACGAGCTGGTAATAATTCCCCAGAAATCATTAATGAAGAAGCAGATATTTGTAAACGATTATTTAGTGGCGGTATTATGGATAGTGATGTGTGTCGATCACTCATTAATGAAATTGCCGATGACTACTATAGTGACTAAGTCACAGTGATTAGGTACAATTAGTGATAAAGTTAATTAATAATAAAATGATTGTGTATGGTGCTCAACGTGGACCTACCATGGTCAGGGCAATTAATTCTCGAATACCGATTTACAGAGCAACCTACGGAGATGGGTTAGGTGATGTTGTTCAGGGTCTATTTAGAAGACTAGCCCCAAAAGCAATACCAATTACTAAGCAGCTGGGTATGAAAGATATTGATTTTGTTCGTGAAAAAAGGTATAGACACTGCTGGTAACCTTGCCAGTAAAGCATTCTCAGCAATCAAAGACAGATTAACACGATTAATACGCAGACCACAACATGCCCGATCTCAGCCGGTGAAATTTCCCAGTACTGAAGTGATGCCCGCAAGTGTAAGTGAAATAATAAATCAAGCCGCTAATCAAAAACTACCAGAGTTGGCTGATATACCTTTATCAGAAAAAGAGAGAAACCTAACCGCTAGTCTGATTGTAGGAAGAGGTCTCACTTCCCGAAGTGGTCTCACTTCCCGAAGTGGTCTTCGTTTTAGACGATAATAATTATAATAAATATGTTCAAGCGTATGAGTGACCCCGCGTTTGACATGGACGCACCAGTTCTCAAAGATGAGTCTATACACGATTATCAGTATTATTCTTATGAAGCACGAATTCCAAATCAACGAGGAAGAATTGAACTTCAGGTTCATGATAAAAGTAGATAATTCCTGCCCTCAGAAGCTTTTATTGAAGTCGAAGGTAAAATATTAAAAACCGATAATACTGAACATGCAGCCGAAATTAGTGTTGGTTTTGTTAATAATGGTATTATGGCGTTGTTTGATAGCGCTACGTACATGATTGACGGAAACATATTGAATCAATTCAAAAAGATATTGACATAGCTACAACCATACTTGGTCTTGCAAGATATAGTGATGATTATTCAAGATCAGCTGGTCCATCAATGTTGTTCGCAAAGGATATAACTGATTTTCCAGAAAATAGACAATATAATTTAATACAAACACCGGGGGATACTGCATCCGATCCACAACCAGCAGAATGATAGCCCGGCCTGCTGCTACATTTTTGTTATTACATAGCGTTAATGCAAATTTCAACTTAGGATTTATAACACGTCGAACGATGTTAAAAGGAAATAGAAGAGTGTTTTCGTGTGTAATTCCACTCTCATACATCTTTGGAGTCTGTAGAAATGTCAGAAAGGTCATTTTCTTAGCCAAACATACCGTTATACTAGTACGAAAGGCTGCAGATGATGATGCAATATGGAGACCCGCCAGTGATGCAGGTATGGTAATTCTTACAAAACGTATACACTGGATGACAGTCATGATTCCCTGAAGAACAACGATTATTATCTTTTACGAATCAAGGCGGAAAATCAATGCTATCATGGCTAACAATGACCACAGATGCTATCCAGAGTAATATTAACGGTTTATTTACATGCCAGATAGCCTCTTAGCAAGGTGTTACTCCACCAAGACAAATATTTATTGCATTACAAAGAGCTGCACGAGTAAATGATCAAACGCGTAGTATTATGATATTTGATAAACTCGGTGTTTCTGAGATTTCGTTAAGGATAAATGGACATCAAGAACCATCCGAGGATATATTACTTAATTTTGATCAAAATCATATAGCGCGTGCATCGTGCAAGTGCATCATGTAGCATCGTCTTATGTCGTTCATGGGGCGTGATCAAAATGTTGATACTGGATTACAAATATCACAACTAGATTTTACAGGCTTATATCCTATTTATTCCTTTTCGCTCAAACATTTAGATTTGACCAGACAATCAGTAGTCGATATACATTTACTAGCTAGTGTTAATAGAGGAGCTATTGATAATTACAGAGCAATTGCTATTATACTTAGCGATAGATCAATGCTCATAGAAGGTGCTGGTGGACGAATATAAGTCGTTGATGCTCTAGTAGAAACTATGTAATGTGTAATTAGATTGTTTATCAGTATTATAAATGCCATATAATCGCGCTGATGTTGCCCTGACTCCTGGTCAGATCAAAAGACTGCAATCAGCATCAAATAATAACTGTGGAATAATAATATCATTACAAAAGGAACACATGAGTGGTTCAAATAAATTATTGGCACCGCAAGGAAAACCACCTCATAAAGTCGTGCATGAATATACCACGATGTCAAATATAAACAGACATCAGTAAATATAATGGTAGATATTTACGGAAGATCTGCTCGTAGTAAAGCTCAGCAGCCAGGTGATTTATCTAAATGTGCAACACTTGATCAACTTAGAAATGAGATTGATGATTTATTAAATATTACAAATGTGGATCAAGATGAAGCAGTTGTTTTTTCAGGATAAACAAGGACGATTAAAGACAAGCAAAATACGACTATCAAACGTACTTATACGAATTCATACTGCAGGTGCTGATAATATCGTTACTTTTACTTTTAAAATTCAGGATTCTGGTAACTCAGTTAACGATTATGTCAGAAAAGCTGGCGGTGTATTTAGTGGAGACGTTATTATGAACAAAAATTAAATCACAGATCTTGGAAATTCAACTACAGATAATGATGCTACAACAAAAAAATATGATGACGATTAAGAATCAAAATACGTATTAAACAATGACGGTATAATGCGTGCATTTCTCAATATGATCCAAAATAGTATTAGTAAGTTAAGAACACCAGAATCTGATTTTGATGCTGCTACAAAAAATACGTCGATGATAAAGAAGTTCCAATCATTAATAAAATTGCCAAAATCGAAACTGAATTTACCGGTTACATGAATACGTTTTTGAGTTTTCACAAAAACATAAACAAAATTAATGACGATTTTTTTGGAAAGCCACCAAATGTTAATATAAAACTTACTGATATTAACACAAAACTTAATGATATTATTGGAGAAATTCCGGATATTGTTAAAAAAACTAGTTTGTTTAAAATTCCTCACGATCAGATTACAAATGTTGTGTATGCAGTTGCATCTGGATTTTGAGTATGGACGCCAGAAAATAAAACCATTAAATATACAGCAAAAATCGCTGGTATATATAGGATATCCGTACTTAGCGGTGCAGATTTTATAATATACGCTGAATATCTATCAACTGGTAATATTTCTAGAATTATATCTGTGTTGCTAGATAAAGATTCTGAAGTAACATTTACGCTGGAATCGTCTGATAAATATTTGGTCTCAGTTGGTTACTGGTGGTGTTTGGAATTTGTAGCTCAATTAAATACTTAACGTCATAGTATAATGGATCAGATAACTACGTCATCTATCGACGTTTAAGCATGTGAATGTCTGGCCAAACTAAAAAATACCATCAACCATTATACAATAAAAGTAAAAAAATATCGTAGACGTATGGTCGTTATTGATATAATTGTGTATTCAGTTTCTGCTATTGTTGCTGAAACAGCTCCAGCAATTATAACAATTATTTTGTTTCAAATTCTACCACTATAGCGGGTATTTTTAGTATTATTGCTAAAAGAATAACTACATGTGCGAATGATAAATTGCGTGAGTATATGATAAAATTGCACACAGCAACAGCAACATACTCTAAACTATCTGGCTATGTTTCCAAGTATCTCAGTGATGGTAAAATAACTGACGAAGAGTTTGCAACAATAATTAAAACCTACAATGAAGCATTCAAAATTGTTAGTGATTTTGATGACAACGTAAATGGAAAATTAAACAGTAATAATATCATTAATGTCAGCAACTGAGTCGAGAGACTTGTTACAGCAGATCGTCACTAATACAACGCCTTCAAAAACTACCATGATAACAATAAATTCGACCAATCCTGAATTTAGTGTTAACTTTCCAACTACAATTCCAGTAAAAGAGATAGCATTAGCTCAGTTACGTGTTTATTATAGCTGGCCTAATATTAGATCAAAACCATTTGGTAGACAACCAAATAATTTATTAGTATTCGCAAAAAGAAATAAATCTGATGGAACTCCCGATTGGCAAGTTGTTAGTATTCCAACTGGCAGTTATCAGTTAGAACAGAATAATGAGGAATTCAAGCGCAGAATTAAGTTTTTAACCGGGAAAGAGTCTAAAATAGCAATTACTGTTTACGATCCAACATTATCGTCAGTGATTGAAATAAATTCTCCTGACTATGCTGTAGATATTTATCAAAGTTCTATTAGATCGGTACTAGGTTGGCCTGAAGTCGCGCCAGATTATCAAGTTCCACCAGATCCACAGAGATCCGACTTCAGCATAGATGTAACGAAATTGATACAACTTCCAGAATACAGAAAAAAATATCCATTTATGGAGAGCACTACACTCACGTATCGTGATTATAAGCATCATACTTATTTTATAAGTTTCATTCAAAGTAAGAAGGATTTAGCAAGAATATCGACATTTGACGTTGAGCAAATTAACTCACTATCAAGACCGATTAAATCTGAACACGAACACGTGTTTAATGATATTAAAATTTACTTTCTAGGATCAATATATATATATATATATATATATATATATATATATATATATATATATATATATATATATATATATATATATAATGATCATTGCAAATATCAAAGCCATTGTTTCTGCTATTGAAAAATTAAAACATGACGGAATTCAGTTATTTGAAGGTCTTGATGCTAAAAAAATTTGTGTGAGTTTTAATCGTTGCAAAAAAGAAAATTTCAAAATAAATTCACATTATCTTCTAATTACAGATTCGTAAAGTCAATTTATATTTCTATGTTAGAATCTTTACAACTGGTAAACGACACATAAGTAAAGCTATTTGCGCCTCTTGCTTGTTCAATCAAAAAGTTAAAAAGCGCATTATCACACGAATATGAAAGAACAAAAATGATAGACAAGCGTGTGATGCAATTGAGAAAGATAATGCTATTTGATTCTGAAATAAATGATAGTAAAACTGAGGATAGCGACAGTGAAGGTAAACCCCTGACACAGTCAGGAGATATTGATTATAGCTAAACAAAAACGCTTAGCAAGATTGATAGAATTGAACTTTATATAAATAAAATAGACAGCTATTATATGTACTCAAATAATAATCCTTTGATCATATTTTTTGAATATGCAGAATTATATGTTTTATTTGCGACAAATTGTACCCATTGTGAATGAATGCTAAAATATGTGGCTGCTGCGTTTATTTTTGGAAAAGTTAATTCTTGGTCCGTTTCTGTATTTATGGATTTAATCGCACTCTTTCCAAATACTTTATATTTTTCTGTATTTCCTCGTTTGGAATTCTAACTCTGCGTAATAACAACAAGTCCATCTTTAATGACCCCAAAATGACATTCGTATATGAACCTGTGTGAAAAATAATTTTTTCTCCCACCAATATTGATTTTAAAATAACCAAAATTATCAATATAACAGAGTGGTTTCTTTAGTCTACAATGTCTAATAACACCATCTCTGGATGCCTCGTAATTCGTATATATTGGATGTCTCACAAATTCTTTTTGCTCCATTTGTGTATAATATTTATTTGTCTAAACATTATTTTTGAAATCTGGTTAGGTAATCATTTTCTGTCTTTATAGGGGATTTACCTGTCGATGTATCTTTTTTTGTCATAATATCTTTTAAGTTCCCTATATTTTTTTACCTCCACAATTTTCACATAATTGTGTTTTTCCTCCAACTCCAAGACCACATTGAATGCATGGTTTTGGTCCGGTACTTCCATGTCTGATACTCTGCATATGGTAACCGCAGTATTTATTTATGCATGATTTATTACAATAACAAATATGTCCAATTTTTAACCAAACACATTTATTTTCTGTTTAAAACAAATTTATTTTTTGTTTGCGCATAATTGTGTGCTGCCTCTAACTCCAACACCACATTGAATGCATGGTTTTGGTACAGTACTTCCATGTCTGATACTCTGCATATGGTAACCGCAGTATTTGTTTACGCATGATTTATTACAATAAGAAATATGTCCAATTTTTAATCAAACACATTTATTTTCTGTGTGAATCATTTTATATATACTAAATTTAAATTTGAATATTTGCCTTAATTATAATAATGGAAGAA
Organism: Potamilus streckersoni; assembly: GCA_016746295.1. Taxonomy (NCBI): domain Eukaryota; kingdom Metazoa; phylum Mollusca; class Bivalvia; order Unionida; family Unionidae; genus Potamilus; species Potamilus streckersoni. The sequence goes on along the minus strand of JAEAOA010001375.1, from coordinate 128,798 downwards.
TTATCAGCAATTGAACCATCTGCTACTAGATTTGATCTTGACAGACTATTAGGATATAAATTTAGTGTTTCGATGAAAGATCAAGCTTTAACAAATGCAGATATAACTAAACGTATCCGTGAAGGCGGTGCTGTGCATGTTTGGTAAACTTTCAGAGTTAAAACCAATATTAATGTAATGAACGACGAACGAGGAAAGGTAATTATTAACCACATTGATAATCAAAAATATTTTATTTTAATAAAATTTATCTTGGAGAGAGAAGATGATATTTGGATGATTCGTGATAAGAGAGAACCCATTTATATAGTCTGGAAATAATGAAACGATATTATTAAGTAACAAATCCAAACCTTGAATTCTGACTGGTATTGAGCGAGGGTATCCAGTTACTGTTGTGGTATATGGAATGTTTTTGCTGAATGGTAAACCTAATATTGCGGATCTAAAACCGATGAGACTATCAGAGTCAAGAATAAACTGTGTTGTGGAGCGCATTACTGTACACTTTACAAATGCGATGCGTGGTAGTGGCTTAACAGATTTCAGACGCAAAAATATATGTAAATGGGCAGAAACTGTTAAAATTTCTGGTGAATCTATTAAGGGTGTTGCTATGCTAGAAAAGTCATTAAGATTTCCAATAAGAGTAAAAACTCTAACAGGAGAGATATTGTACAAATCAAAATATACAAAAAATGGAAGTCCTATAAAGATTATTGATCATAATGCACATGCATGGACTGATGCTGTAACTGTATTTCCACGAGATAGAATGGTAAAATTTTATAATGGTCATATAGTTGATTTTATTAAAAACATTAGTAAAAGTGACCCTGTCTCTGTTTGATTAATTCGGAGCTCGGAACACGATTATGATCAATTTGTACGACCTAATGGTGATATTTATCGTACAGAATCTGTTTATGAAGAAATGAGAAATCTTGCACTAAAATATACTTCTGACGATGTCAAAGTTAGACAACTGCTAAATAATTGTTTTACAGTACCATCGGTAGCGGCTCATTTCACTCAAGAGAAAAATTTATGGAGACTGACAGGATCAGAATTTATTGAGGTTATACAAAAAAGTTGCATAGAATATGGGCATGGTGGATTATGGAATACTAAATACGAGTATAATGATGTTATCTCCGTCGATATGGCTGCATGTTATCTTGGAAGTTTTCATGGATGTGGAGAATGTTGAAATACTTTAACAGATTTGGACACCCTACACATGACATGACCAGAGTTTCGATAAATGGACCATTACCAGATTTTGACTTAACCGGATATGCAAGTATAGAATCATTCGAGTTTGGAAAAGATATCCATCCAATTACTTATGCTTGGTTTGGAAGACATTTATCAGAAAAAATTTTGGACTCCAATAGCGTTATTAAGATATATGATTGATGCTGGAGTTTTAGTATCATTGAAGGTTAATGAAGCGATTATATCCTATAGTGCACAAAAGCAAGTTTGGTTACCAGAACCGGATAGATTTAGTATTGATGATGCCAGGAAAGAATTTCTTGATCTTGCCGAAGATGACATTATTAAAATTATTAATAATATACGTAAATGCAGGGATGCGCACGATGAAAAACGTGCAAAAGATCTTGGTAGAAAGATCATCGGTAAGTTTACTCAAGGCAGTTCATACGGTCATAAACGGCACTGAGTAATATTGATTATGGACTATGCTGAGTTAGATTTTATAATAACTGATACAACGGAAAAAAGCAACATATTTATAAGCCGAAGTAATGCTTATTTATCGGATGGGACCAAACTAGGTACTATTGTTAGCTATATTGAAGGCGACTCACCGCAGTTTACTCATTTAAGATCTTCGATGCTAGTTTATGTTTCTATAAATCTACTGTCTCTGATAATTAGATTTCCTCGTCACGTTGTTAGAGTTGCTACGGATTCATTTTATATAAACAAAAAATATAAGGATTTATTAAATCCGCTACTCGGCATTGGTGAGTGGGGAACATGGAGGATAAAGCAAGAAAATATACTCAGTTATTCTGAATTTGCTGACGTTGAAATTAAGGAAATATGTTACAGAAATAATAACCAAATATTAGAATCATCTGCACCATCTGTGTACGATCCTGTGGTTAGACATAAGACTGTTTATCTTAATGGATGTGGAGGGTCAAGTAAAACAACTCTTGCGATTAAATTATTTATAAACAACAATTCAGATATGATTGTTTTGACATCTACACATAAACTCGCCAGAGAGATAAAAGAACGATGGGTGAAAAACGTGTACATATCATAGGTTCTTTAGATGGTGCGGAGATACGTGAACTCCTGATCGAATGGGTGAAAAATATATACCTAAGTATATTATATGGGACGAGATATGTACGGTGTCGTCAGACACTCTAAAACCATTCCTTGGATGGTTATTTACAAAAGACACGGCTGTGATTATGTGTGGTGATCATGGTCAACCACCATCTTTTGTTGGACAGTCTCCACATGAATGGATAAAGAATAATGTGGATTATTACGAAGAAATAATTGTTAATCATAGAGCTATTGATGAGCCGCTGACAGAACTTAAAAGGTTAATCAGACTACAACCAGATAAAATACAATGTGAGATAATGCCTGAGATAATTCCAGAAACTACCGTGAATGATTTTTGGACTTTATGGAGACCTACTGATTTGATAGTCTTAAGTAGAACGATAGTTCGTGATGAATTGCAAAAGAAATTATTTACGTTCATAAAGAAAAGTTTTCAAATCTACCAGTACCATTATGTTATCGCCCAGCAGATACTCGAAGACTGAATATTGAAGTTGAAATTCCAGGTGGGGACACTGAAGGTGTCCGTGTACAAAATCTGGTATTGAATGATAATGCTTTCGTAGCAGCTGATATTGTTAAGGATGCATTGAGTATGGATAAATCACCGTGGACGTTAGGATACGCTATAACGATTCATTCGTCACAGGGATTAACTATATCTGATATAAATATCTGGATTGTAGATGATGGAATCGAATGTTCAAACTTAGTCTTTCTTGCAGTATCTCGCGTCAGAAGAATAACTCAACTACATAGAATTGTCATAGATTATTTGATAACTGAGGAGATTACTAATGATGCTAATGTAATAAAAAATAGCGTCTTATTAACAATGTGACAAATAAAACGTGACTTTGATATTGATTCTGAATTTATTATAAAACTAAAATAACTACAGAATAATCACTGTGCAAGTTGTAACATAATAATGTTATGTCAATATTCGAATAGTAATCCAAGACAATTTACCGTAGACAGAATTAATAGTGATCTTGGTCACACACGTGAAAATGTGATGTTGACCTGTCTTGAATGTAATCGACGTCAGGGTTCTAGTTTGCCTAAGTGAACGCGGTAGTAATTGTGTATCCGTAGGAATTACTTGCAAGTGTTCACGCACAAATACATGTTGAGATGCAGTAGAATCTAGTCTGTATATGGGTTGTCTTCCAGTAGATCTAACCACGCTAGAAATTGTATGTGTGGTCACACTCCAAATAGGGTCAGTAGCTCGTGTTTTGCCACCCTCCAACTCCCCTGGTTCGTATAACTATCTCACAATCACATTACCTAATACTGGTTGTTGACATCATTGTTCGTATTCATCGCTAAGTGGTATATATTTTTTGTTATTGCATTAGAAGGTTTCATGGAAGTTACACGAGTAATTTCATCATTTAATGCAGATATCACACTTGGTAACCTTGCAACTCATTCACAAGATCGCTTACCGGACTTAAAGTTGGCAGATATTTCCGTTGCGTATTGATATCCAAATAACCGCTCAGCAAGTGTTCGATTAAATCGTTCAACGATTGCTTGATCACGATGAATTTCATTATGCTCTTGTCTGGCTTTGACGTTATGTTTTTTCATCGAAGATAATACTGCGCAAAGAAATTCTTTCCCAGGATCAACCTGTTGTAGTTTTGGCCATCGTAAACCACCACGTTGACAAATCCGCTCAAACGCAGATGCAACTTCAAATGCTGTTTTTGTTAATAATGTTTCAGCTCCATTATATCTACTTGCAATATCAACAACATTCAATGCGTATTTGTACGTGCGTGACTTTCGTCCACGTATTTTAATAGTATCATGTGGTAAAAACAAAATATCTGCTTGGTGAACTTCGATAGGAACACCGACATCAAAATGTGCATGTTGAATTTGTTTTGTTGGTGGTAAATACATTTGCCATATTGCCTGTCGTGCTAACCACGCTGCAGCAACAGAACGTGAAACTTTTGCTGCTTTAGCAAGTTTAGTGATCGCTGCTTTACCTTTCCAATACCCTCTTGGGCTACAATAAATGGATTCCATTATAATAATTATATAATTAATTACCAGCCCTTAACATTATTTTACTTATCATAGCGGATTTTATTAGGAAACTAGCGAGTTTCTCTCTAACAGATTTATTAGGTATAGAATTTAATGCATGAGTCAATTTTACATCTGCGAGATGCCGTTGTTGCAAATCTGGATTTTTATAAGCAACATCATGAATGTGACATACTTGATCAATTTTATTTACTGGATACTCTCCTGGTCTTGGTTTGTCTTGATTATCGAGTCTGATATCGAGACGAGTTCCATGACCACAGTAATTATATCCAGGAAGGTTTTTTCTCACCAACATACTTAGCCCATGATAATCCATGTAATTTTCCTAAAGAAACAGCAATATCCCACCTATCTTTGTTGTCCCTGAGATAAATTTATATTTTTTACCACATTTTACACATTAGCTTGTTAATGCATGTCGTTTATTTTTTGTTATTATTGTTGTCAGTCCAACGGTGGGTGTAGATGATTTACATCGAACACTATATAGACTCATGTTATTAATAATATGGATAAAATAATTGATTTTTCGGCGACACGAAAACAAGAACCAGTAAAGCACTATCCAGCATTGCCAAATTCGACAAGGATGGTTATAATAGGTCCATCTGGATCAGGTAAAACACAATTATTATTAAATTTATTAATGAGATGGATGAGATGGAACAAACTATATGTAATAGTACCGTCTGTGAATGATCAGCATTGTTACGAAGTACTTAAAGATTTTAACGAGAAATCAAAATCAGTTAATAAAGAGGGTGAAGATATTATTGATTTTATTACAGATATAGATAAAGCCCCATCTGTAGATGACTTGGATGGATTCATTAACAATCTCGTAGTATATGATGATGTGATGTTGGATAAACAATCTAATCCAGCTAGAAAATTTTCTCGAGGTAATCACAAAAACAAAGACGTGATTTATGTTACTCAAAGATATACACAGATACCTAAAGTGATTAGATATAACGGTAATATTTTGGTTGTGTTTAATGGAGTAGATAATTATACCCTGCAGAATATTTATTATACCTGGTGTTCAGGGGACATGGATATGAATAAATTTAATTTTTTTTTCTAAAGCACAATCTGTTTCGTTTGGATTTATAACAATAAATCTACATGATCTAAGATTAAGATATTGTATACGTCTGGATAAAATCGTTGGTTAATCCATGATGAAATCAGGAGCAGCAGGGAGGGCGAACGACAACAATTGGGTCATTTTTTTATGTAAACAAAACCGCATAAAAATCGTGAAAAATATAGTCAATAATACAGTAACAAAACCGAGCTAACCTCATGCGGTTTTTAACCGCACGGAAATATAATGGTTAGAGACTTTAGTTTAGCGTTATTGACTTATTTTTTTCAGCCAGTTGTAGGAACCTTTATTTTTCGTTAAAGATACGAGCAAAATTTTGTAGGATTCACCCTCCCTGCTGCTCCTGCAGAACTATATACAGTACCGAAATCAATAACCCGCACATGTGCAAACGGTGCAGCTGTCGGAACCTGTGTCGCATAGTTGCATGTCGCTAAGGTCTTGAACCAGTTGACGCTAATACAAATATGTAAATACTTGCTACTATGATAAAAGAAACTGAGAAATGCTGAAATCAACACTGCAAAAACTAGACGTCAGCAGAAGGAACTATAGGAAAGACTACATAACACTATGACATCTTATGTTTCATGGGTCTGTCTAGCTCTAAAGGCTGGCGCTGTTCGTAGCTCAAAGTTGGAACGATGGTAAAAGTTTGCGGTCAGTCGGGACTACACATAACTACAAACAGCACAGGTGCGCATGAACAGCACAAAAGGCGATTGAGCCAGGAATCACTCTTAGAAATAAGGTGAATCAGTTTAAGTATCAAGTACTCCAAGCAGAAGGACCTAAAGGTGTTCTGATTCACTGTAGATGTATCTTCTATTCTACTACACTAGGATATTCATTTGATTTTATTGAGTCTTAGACTAATCATTTAACATTTCCATTGGATCAAATTGTCATCACAATGATCAAATTCTCACTTGTGGCTTTGGTAGTCAATACTTTTAAATTTCCACATTTAATATTAAATTCCCATAGGAGGCAACATTGAAACTGAATGTCAACTTTAACGTAGGGGGCTTTCGATTCTTCATATTGTTAGATCCCCATATTAATGTTAAATTCCAATAGGTTTGTATATTCGCACCAAATATGAAATTCATATAGTGAGTCAAGTTTGAAACATTATATTAAATTTCCCAAATGCATCCAAAATACCCTCCTTTTAGGCAAGAGTTTACAATAACAAAGTGACCTAAGGGGTGAGGGTGACTTAAACGGGGCTAAACACTTCCGTAACTATTTACAGTCAAAGCTACATTTTACCTCCAAAATTAATTTAAAATGTATCTGTGATGCTCCAAAATTGTTTGCGCCATGTATTTTATTTGGAGAATAAAAATTGACACGTATATATTTACATTTTAGCAACGAACGATGCAAAGGCATTGTTCTATTAATAAGAGATTCGCCACATAGCATTCATTTACACGCATAAATGTTAAATTGAAACTTACCCCAGTTTCATTGTTGTATACTTTGCATTTTGTTGTCAGTGTAAGTGAAGAATCAGTCTTCACTCATCAAGGCGATTTCGCATATATCAATTGTAATCTTGAATTATGGTGTGCAGATATACAGTATTGGTCGTAAGCGATTGTCACATACCTGACTATCCCAGAGAAAAACCCACAACAAAGGGTCAATAATTTAAATAGCAGCGTGAGGGGGTAGAGATTATTTATAAACCAGGATATTTTGTTTTGTTTTACCCGAGTGAATTTTATTAGTCAATCATGGTTCTCTTTGAGTGTGCAAAAAAGAAACAAATTTGCTTTCAAGCAGTTTGCAGATAGGAAATTAAAAAAGCCCTCCCAAACACTTTTAAAATTAAAGTTCTCTTTCCTAACGGATGTAAGGCAAAAAGACAGTCTGATTTAATGTGGATTTATTACATTCAGGCAGCTAAGAGCGTGATTCAAATGATGGTATTATTATTATTACTGCTGACTAAACAACGTCCAATCTAGATTCAGGGATATGTGCTATACAATTATTGTACTATTTTATTGTCTTCTTTTGCGTGAGTAGACAATTTATTGTCTATTTTTTACCTCTGTCACCGGCGTTAAGATGTGAATACAATGAAAAACATGTAAAGCAGAAATGTGTGTGAATTATTTCTTTTTCATCAACACTAGCACAATAACTTCTTAATCATCATAACATATTTGCATCTGAGTTTGTTCAGTGCAATAAGTTTCCTTGGCACTTTTTTGGTTCTGTTGGTACTTTGAATGATATTGAAAACACTGGTTACTCTAGGTTCTAAAGCAAATTTTGTTTATAAGCATTCATATTTTTATTAGTTTGGCATCATATTTACCAAAGCGGTTAGTATATTATTTGATATTCTAGCTGTCTTATGTTTGTATTTCGGAGCCAAGGTATGGGAATTTTCTGAACATTATTGCTTTACAAAAACCCACAATGCATGTCAACGTAGTATTTGGGGTGGTGAAATATACGAAGAATAGTGTTTGTCTTATTTTTGATGAAATGGACTAAAGTTATGTGCGTTATTAATAGTAGATACATTAATTTCATCTACAGTTCAGCGCTGTTTGACCTAACTTAGAAGCTTGTGATACAAAATTCGGTATTTCTGTAAAACAGTTACTAAATGATCTGAGACATGGAGAATTCTCGATCAAACAATATATAGTATTTATACAAGGCAACATATTATTTCTGCAGGGCAACATAATAGTTCTACAGGGCAACATAGTATGTCTAGAGGACAACATAGTATTTATACAAGGCAAAGCGTTTGTTGTGCAATGTATTCAAAAATAGTCATATAGTATAAACAAATCTTCAAAATGAGAAATAAACATCGGAAGCAATTTGACTACATTCAGAACTATTCGGAACTCTAGTTGCCCATATAGCACAATATGGTGGCAGAAGGAAACAAGGTCACAAACGAAACATGTTCGAATTGTATGTCGTAACATTTGTTTGCACTTCGCTAAAAGCGAATTGCCAAATCCATCAAGGATATTTTTCCTACAACTGCTCAAAGAATATTTCTGAATTTTGCTGAAAGACTGAGATATGTGACAGCATAGACGTAATTTCTTTTTTCTTCTCTTGGGTATTCGGTTTCCTTTTATGAGTGTTAGTGTCATCATTTTTACGTTTCCTTAGGATCCCATCTTAATACCCATTTCTAAATCTCAATGTGATCTTTATTGACCAATAATTTTATATGCACACAGGAAATAATATATACAATAAGGTTCTATACTGATCATTATCACATAGAAATCCAATAATCAATAATGCTAATTCCCCATATGAATGTGAAATTTCAATAGGTGGGTACGGTTGCTTGAAAAGTTAATTTTAAATATGGGGTCATTGTGAATATTGAAACTTAAATGACCATCCAAAACGTTTCGGAACTCAATTTGCTAACATAATACAACGGAGACAAAGTTACAAGCTGAAAATTGTCCACTCTTATTCTGCAACACATGTTATACACTTCTGCAGTAGAGAATCGCCAAATCAAATATATGTACAATCCTATAAATACTCAAAGGTTGTTTCTCGAGTTAGCGGCAGGATCGATAAATGGTCCGACTGACAATCTAGATGCATTATCTTTCTCTGCTCTAGGATATTCGTTTTCTCTTTACTACGTCTTATGGTCATCCCCTTTACATTTCCATTTGCACCCATTTTGATCCCCATGATCATATTCCCACTGGGAGCTTTAGTTGTTAATAGAGTAACATGCCCACAGAAATGCTAACTCTGTTTTGCAGTCCATCAATGTAAAATATTATAGAGCGTTCCAATGTCTTTAATGTTAATATTAAATTCCAATAGACGGTTATAGTGATCCCAAAATGATAATGTCACATAAGGGTCATGTCCAATTAAGTTATATTTGACCGATGATATTGCAATGACATCATAGCAAGCGCTATAGTGACTCAATCGTAGCCAATCACATCCTCAACTACTCGAACTAAGAGATAACATTATGTCTATAGAATTGTATTTCATACTGTTACGTATAGGCTCGTTCAAAGTAACATCAAATAAAGAGTGAAGACACCTTGCTTTGTAAAATTTAGCAAACAAATTATTTATTTTCTTAGAAAGCATGAAATAATGTAAATAATTTAAGCAAGACTTACGGTTTGCAGAAATGATCCAAATTTTGTTCAAAATAAATGTAAGTCCTGTAAAAAGTTCTAAACACAGTCTGAAGTGTCTGAAGTTCAGGTCCAAAATGGCTGATGACCACGTCAGACGATAGCTAACAGAAAATTCCAGAATTTACACAATAAAGCACAGTATGTTTTGTTCCATTACAATTTAGAATATTTTCGGGAAAAATGTCTTTGTTCAAATTAGTAATTTTTTATCTCCAGGAAAACAATTATTTAGAGAAACTAAGTAAAATTAGCTCCTCTAACAAAACATATTGTTCAACGTAGATAAACGAACAGGCAACTTCTTCTAGCACAAAATACCCTTGTTAAGGTAATATAAGTGGTATAGCTGACTTAACGACTCTACGACTGTGTATAACTCGACTACGACTGTCGACATTCGACTCTCGAATACGATTGTCTGTCCGTGACTGTATAAGTCTTACAAAAATCTCATATATATAAATGAAGCTTTTACTCAAATAAATAACGATATTTTTCAACAACACAATAGACTGATAATATTTTAAATATTTTAATAATTACATAAAATGTAATAAAAAAATTATACAGAATTTATTCCTTAACACACAATTAACCTACAGGGTCGTAACAACACACAATTTCACAATTTTGAGGCTTCAAAGCTGTAAGCACAAGCACCTAGTTGTGTACTTCGAGAATAAATGGTTCACATTTCTCTTCTACACAGATATTCTTATGATAGTAAAGGCTACGCCCGTACTCTATTGGAGTTTTGCACACTGTTGCACAAGAACATATTTGTGCTTAAATAAGTAAAATTTATACATAATTCAGTTGAAGTATTTTAGTTTACATTTTGCAATCAGCGTCAAGGTAAAGTGTAGTATATAATAATACACACGATTATTTCAGAGAAATTAAAATTAATCAAGTAGGGAGTACAGTTATGAAAAATTTATATTTTAGTCGTGGCGCGAAAGCGTCACATATATGCAACTGTGACACAAAAGAAAGTCCGATAGAAAGGACATGTACAGGAAGTTCATTTCTGAACCAGGATATTTTTTAACTTTTACCCCAAGTTAAAATTATTTTTGCAACTAATGTGACAGTCATATTTATTTTAGGTCTTCAAATCATGGAAATAATATTTTTTCAAGCTGTTTATAAGTCTGACGCAACCCTTCACAGCAAAAATTAAACGACTGATCGCTAATGGATGTAATGCACAAAAACAATCTTATTAAAGGTGGCTTTAATACAGTGAGGAAACATTGGGTGATTCAAATGAAGTTTATGTTCTAAAGCTGGCGAAACAAGGTCAGATTCAGTGACATCTACTTATTGATTGTTTTCTTTTTCCTATTAAGTTAATTTATTTAGTGTTGAACTCTGCCGCAAGCAGAAAGGAATAAAGACATTACAAAATAATATATAGCAAAAATATGTGTGCATTGTATCTACATCTTCAACAACGGAGCAATAAATTATAAATACTTATAAATTCTCGTATAAGATCTAGCTCTGATATAAAGAATATCTTTAAATTTGGTTAAAATACGAAATAGTCATTTAACATTAAGATAGTCATTACATATTCACTAGTATAATGATAAC
>JAEAOA010001375.1:112500-115000 GCA_016746295.1 Potamilus streckersoni | reverse complement strand
AAATAGAAAATACCCATTTTTTGGATTTAATTATTTTTCTGAAACTCTTGTCAATTATGGAAAGGAATGCTGCAGGCCGTAATTTTGATAACGTCATGAATCTTGGTGGATCGGTGCATGGATCAGTACAATCATGATTCTTGGTGGATCAGTATATTTCTGCTCCTGAAAGTTATGAAAAATTTTCCGTTGATTTGTCCTTGTTATGTGACAAAAAAGAGTGAAAGCCAACAAGCTTTGTTTATTTTAACAAAACAATTTATTTCCCTAGACATCAATTCAAAAATTGGTAAATACGACTTACAGTTCGTGAATATAATTCCAAATTTGATCCTAAGAATGAAAAAAAAGCATGTCCTATCACTAAATAGTCCTATAAGAAACCGGGTTCTAGTCCCGCGACGTACAAATATGGAAGGCGATGATGTCAGATTTCGTCCAATATACGAAGAACAACAACTCTCAGTCTTTTTCCGATTAGTTCCAGAATAAATTTCCATGAATATCTTTCAGAATTTTTATGAAAAGTCAATTTGTGGAGTTTTCTCCGATATAAATTAAGTTCAAACATCAGACGAAGCACATACACTTTGGCAACAAGTAGAATGTAATATACCTTGTCCCTTCATGGTGTTAGAATTACTCTGCGCGAAACATATTAAGATTACGTATTTAAAACATCAGACATCATTTCAAGTCTCGCGATATTGGTCATGTAGTCTCTTACTACACTAGCTTTTGCACGTTGGCCAGTTCGTTTCCACTTAAGAGCCAATCATACTAAAGGTTGTGCACACACGCAAAGAAAGTATGCCCCCGATACTGACCAGTCATTTTTAATTCCTGTTGACACTGTTTTCAGCGAAAGACTAGCGAAATAACACTTCTTTGTCTTAAACAAACAAACTTTGTTAATACATTTGATTACTGAAAACGAATCCCGACTCCGACTAAAATATTAGTTGCAATAAATATAATGAAACAAAAATGAAATAAAAGGAATTTAAAACTTACACACAAGCAATTTAATCACATACGTCAAACCTTATATAGAAGTTTCACAGGACTCTTTTGGATTTACTTTATTAATACTTTAGGTTCCTCTCACATTTTCATTTACAAAACTTCTTGGATTTGCTTCGATTTGCTTAGTGTATGACCATAGAATCGTAACAGAAATCAGGAACATGTTTGTAAGACCAGAGTTTATTAATGATTCAGAAAAATTTAAATTGTTTTGAAATTTAAGTTTATTTTATCTCAGCTTTTATCTGTCGTATCTTTTTGATTTTGAATAGAGAATCCAATACGTTTTCACTTGGTCATCTAAACTGGCGCACTTTATTTTAAATCCTACACATAATGGTTAGTCTTCCAAAAAGGATGCATTGCATTGTTCCTACTTGCCAGAATATGTGATCTTTCAGAGGCGAAATGTTCTGCTAAAACATGGAAATTAATTTGGTTCAATATTTTGCAGAAAAGAATATTTTGGATACAAGTGCTGTCGTTTAGATTTGTTAGTCTTTAGCTGACTCAAACTTGTATGCTATAGAATTGAAACTAACATACAAGACTATCATGAAAGTTAAGAAAGCTTGCTCTTAATAAAGAGGAAAGAGTGAAAAGGTTAGCTCTTTGAACCACTTGACCATTCAGGGTCCTTAGAGGATGGGGTCAGACTAGGAGGCAACGTTTAAAGATCGGTGCCTAGCACTTATTTTAGAAACGGATATATCTGGACCAGTTGTTACCGGTAATAATGCGGAAGAAGTACTGCTTAGTCCTGATTTGTGCAATGGTTTATCATACCACTGTCACCCAAAGGAACCCTGAACCGCATATAAGATACAAGGTTCCAGATTATGCTTGGGGGGAAAGCTGCCTTTTTTACGGTCTGAATAATGATTGCTATAATAAATACGTGTTATTAACATAGTAACTTGATCAGGCCGCTAATATTGCTTTTCAGTTGACGGCATGACATCGGATCTTGCGAGACCTCAAGGAGGAAGAACCTGTATACCTTGCATTGAAATATGGCGTGACTGTATTGGTTCCCTATTCCAACAATTCTTTGGTGACCTACGCTGTTTTTATCCTTTCTTTTCACGTGACGTCACAACACGAAAAAACAATTTCAGTCAGTACGGTCATATATTGCATTTGTGGTAGGTATGATGGACGTAGGATGATATTGAACAGAAGCGATAACCATTTAAATAAGTTTCATCTTCAGTGTATTTAAACGTACTATTTATCTAACGGATTATGACTTTGTACAGAACATCAAAACCGATTTTTTTTAAATACTTTAAGAAATATAAAATTATATAGTAACTAATGTTTTTAACTTGAACTATAATTAAATGATTGATTTCAGTTCATGTAAATTGAGAATCATTACCTGTTCTACACGTTTGTGTATCGATTTGGCTATGCGTCTGTTTACTGATTGATATATTTGGTTCTGAAAGAAAAACAAAGATGGCTTGAATGT
>JAEAOA010001375.1:0-107500 GCA_016746295.1 Potamilus streckersoni | reverse complement strand
AAAACTAATCTGTAAATGTCCAGCGCTAAGGCAGAGAGCAGCTAGTAGCCATTTTCTCTTTGGTATTCCTCAGGCAAGCTTCGAATCCACGACCACCTGCATATGTTTTGTATGCATTAACCACTTTGACTTTTGGAGCTGTTTACATGCATACATACATACATACATACATACATACATACATACATACATACATACATACATACATACATACATACATACATCCATACATCCATACATCCATACATACATACATACATACATACATACATACATACATACATACATACATACATACATACATACATACATACATACATTGTGTCCGAGTTCATAATTAATCATAATTTATTGATTTAATGAAATTGTTACTGACTGTCAGTGTTTATAGTACATAATATGGTAACAATTCAATGGAATTGCTACTAAGTGTCAAGGTTCTTAATATATAATGTAGGAACTATATAATTGAATTGTTACTAACATTGCCAAAGCTAATAATTAAAGAGATGGTGGTAACCATTCAATGAAGTTTTATTTTGTTAACTGTTTGGCACTTGTCTGCCGGAAATTTTCGTTGACTTGTGTGACATTAGGCTTTACTCATAATTAAAACTTATTCAAAAGTAAACATTCAAATACACCTCTTTTTCGAGCACGTGGATTAAATTATTTAGTCACCAGAAATTCAATAACTTGGTGCTAAAAGTGACGTTTTAATTAAATGATTTGCCTCGTAGTCAGTAGTTTACGTTTTAAGATTGCACACTGACTAATGTTATCACTGGCTAGATTTTTCCAAGAGCCATGTTTGTCCAAGCACACATAAAAAAGTTAATTTAGTTGAATGTATAATTGTAACACACTGTAATATTTAATGATAATTAAAGATGCGCTGATGGTCACTACATTAAAACTTTAAAAACTGGACTGATACTCTAGCAGCAGGGAAGCTGAACAGACGGATCTTATGAAGCGTTCCTATTTAAAATTAACACCTGCTAAAAAAATCGAATAAAAAGCGTTCGTTTGCTCAAAGAGACCGAACAGGCCATCAAGTCTAAGACGGCGAAGACAATTGGAGAAGACAAAAAGCAAAGAATTGCACTGACCCAGCCACTTGGTATCCTCTTGTTTCTGCTTCAGAATTTAAAAAATAGATTCGGCGGTGACAAATATATGCGGGAATTTAGGAACATTAGCAAGGAAGTTTTGAAACGTTGCCAGATCCATGTCACAGGAGCTCTAAGCTTGATGAATATTTTGCAGCACGTGTGTATTAACATTATTGAAGACAGCCATAAGTTTGCAGTTATCTCTCATGACCAATGACTAGTGAAAGCTATAAAAGAAGAGATCACCCCATAACTAACTAAAGAACAATATCTCCTATCGTTAATGGACTCCCGTGGTACGTCAACGCTGTCATGGTTGACGATCGCTATAGACACAGTTCATAGTACAGCAGGAGCGTTTGTATGGCTAATAGCATTTACACTGAAAATTGTACCACCAAGACATGCATTTGCGGTATTTAAAAATGCGACTGAAAAACAACAGGGATATCCAATGTGTTTTGATAGATTAGCCGCCTCTACGATTTCAATGATAATGAATGGGCATCGAGAGCCATCCGAATATGTAATACTGAAGTTTGAACAAAACAATGTTGAGCATGCTTATCAGTCTGATGATAGTGATAAGTCGTGATCAAAACGTCGATTATGCTCTACAAACATATCAATGGCATTTCCCAGCGTTATATTATATATATATATATATACATATATATATATATATATATATATATATATATATATATATATATATATATATATATATATATATATATATATATATGCATATGTGTACTCAAAGGCGTTGGTGGACGAACGAGACTTATTGATGCTTCAGTGGAAAGATATAACCGATCACTCGTGCTCTATTGATCTGTACTCGAGTATAATCAATAACTAAATCGTTGCTAATATTATAATGTAATATCGTCATGTCAGTGTTTCTCTGATCCATGGTCAGATTAAAAAGCTGCTATCGACATCGGCCAAGATTTCTGGAGCAACGATGTTACTAAAGTCATCAGCGTTGCAAAACCCCAAAAATACCACTAACGCAACGTCAGCTCAGACACTGCAATGACGCTAAACAATCAAAGACTGGCGTGTTATTTGCTCTTCTGAGGATATCATTAAACTCCTAGAAAAAGCAAGTGGCATCTTTCCACTTCTTTCAGATATGCTTTCGCTGAGAGCCGCTAAAGCTCCTGCTGTGGCAAAATCGGTAGATGTTGGTACTATTGGAAATGCTTCCAGAAGGGCATTGAAGAAAGCGAGAGGAAAAGGTCTGACCACAAATAAAGACAGCGGAATCCAGCCGCTCGCGGCTCAAGTCAACGACTATCAGTGACTCCAGCCACATGGTACAGTCGATGCCTGATACTACCAGGAACTTTTCCCTTGGCAAGCTTATAAGCAAGACTCTCCTATGTCTTATTTTAATATGCTTAATATTGCTCCTCGACTCGCCATCAGGCACTATAGAGAAGTTTTCATGCGAGATCGATTACTATAACCACCATATCGTATTGAAACTGTTATAATCAATCTTGTTGGACATTCTCACTCTCTAGGTTGAATATGCTGTTGATTCAGGTTGTTTTGTTTATTTTGTTATTCATTTGGACTCGCGCTTCGAAAGGAATTTCTCGAATATATCAGAGGATCCACTAACGTTCCAGTTTGGTATTCAACGTTCCAGTCTGGTATTCAACGTTCCAGTCTGATATTCAACGTTTCACTCTGGAAGTCAATGTTCCAGTCTGGTATTCAACATTCCATACAAAGTCACCAGCGGACCCATTGATTGGAGATCCTGAATCGCTAACGATTTAAGATGTTATATCAAGGTCATGGAAGTCTGGTGGTCGTGTTTGCGTGTAGTAATTATCGGTATATTTGTCGTCTTTTATAATGGTTGATATTTACAGAATTCTAGCTGTAGCTGTAAGGTTAAGAAACTCGATGACTTTGATTACGTTAGTATATAAGACAAAGATGAGCTTGATGTTCTTATGAGCATCAATGGGGTTGACAAGGATGAAGTTGTTATTTTTCAAGTATCAGCCGGGACGGTTAAAAGCAAACAATATTCGATTGGTTGATATTGTCCGAGTAGTTCTCGGAGCGTTCACCGATAATATCCCGGAATTTACTGATAGTGGAATACGCCGAGACTAAATCGTATCAATCACGACGAACAGAAACGAGATCGGCAATGCGGTAAGTAAACGCGTTGCTTAAACAGGCGATACAATAACCAGTATATTTAACATAAAAAACAGCAACATCGCTTTCTTGAGAGAACCAGATGAAATACGTGGACGGTATTTACCGTAATTAGCGATACATTAGAAATAGTACGAGCTGAATATGACGTTCATGTAAATATGTTTACCAATCTTCGCAAAATCTTGCATAAGTTCGATAAAGTCACAGATGATTTCTTTAGGAAGTTTAACGGTCGTCACTATTTGCCTTGCCGAAATTAACATTCGGATCACCCAATTCTCTTGCGAATCAATCAGCATTTCAACGTCAGCTGCCGCTATCAACAAAACACTAGCAAATATAATCAATGGAATCCCTGACATTGATGATCGTGTCTAAATGATTTAGACATGTTTTCCACATATGAAACGGTTTAACAACGCTGTATACACAGTAGACTCTGAAACTGCAACATGGTCGAAACAAGACAACACTAGCAAACATATCGCTGAGGTCACTGGTGTTTACAGACTATGCGTGTTTAGCACAGCTAAATTTGTTATATTTACCTACTAGTCTATGTCGTCATGCCACTGATCGATTTTCAAGAACCGTGTCACTGGTATTAAATTTCAATAAAAATGAAGTATTCATATTAGATCCCTAGACAGAAAATTAACCTCAATGACGTAATGGCTCTGTATTGAATTTGTCGCTAAAACGCCTCAATTAATCACTTAGAGTGTAATAGAATAGGCTCTCAGAATTCCGAACGTCACCATTCTCGCAGTTTACTACCAGTCCAATAAATCGTCTCCGTCGTCGAATGAAAATGTTGGATCATGATCTACAAGGGAATATTTACCATCTCGTGAATACCCAGAATTATAATCAGTAGGAGTCTGCAAATTTTCAGGAATTCGTAAACTTGTGCAGATTCAAACAAGAACGCTTATACCAGGAACCGTTACAAAATATCATCGACACCCACACATAAAAATAGCACAGTCGCATCAAGGTCATCGATGTTGTTGTATTCGTTTTATCAAACTCACGGATTGATACAATGATGTTATTCAGTACATTATCGGCGACTTCTACAGTGATGGAATCCGGATTTTCAGCGATCACCTGCACTGCTCAAATTCTTACAATCACACTCCCATGAACAACTATCTAATCTAATATTAACGGGGCTCAACGATAAAATGATATCCAATAGTGAACTCGCAGAAGAAAACAAGATTTGTCATGACGAGTGTAATTCGACCGTTAACACTCGGACTTAACAATCCCGAGCGTTAACGCTCCATTCGAATCAGTATAGGTGAAAATGACAGACCAACAACAACCCACTCTTTCCAGTTTCTATCCACTGATCTATATTTCTGTACTTTGGCCGTTGGAATTGTGTGTCATCTTCTTTTTCAGCACTGATCTCCATACCAAGTGCTTTGGAGTTTATGTCTAGGTATTCAACCAAGTCAGCTAGTTCTTTTGCATCTTCTAAACCTCAATATCATCTGAGAATCAAAGGCTGGTGAGTGCTCTTCCTTCGGTGCTGACAGTGCCTTTATGGTCATGCAAGGCATCCTCCATGATTCTTTCCAGGAAAATGTGGAGGAGTATAGGTGACAGTATACATCACTGTCTGACTCCAACTGTTGTTGTAGTGGGCCCTGAGTGGCCGAGTGGTATAAAGCGCTCTTCGTTACTGATCACTGCCATCTCACCTCTGTCTGCGTTGGTTCGAGTCTAAGATTCAGCGAATGTGGATATGTGATAAAGCTTGCCAGTAGCTTCTTGTGAGTCGGTGGTTCTCTTCGCGAATTTCTCTAACATTAATACTGGCAGCCATGTATGGTCATGTGCTGTAAAATGGCGTTAAGGCCCTGAACAATAACAACAACAACCAACTGTTGTTAGAAACCAATCTCCTCTGCTGCCATTAATAAGAACAGAACTGGAAGATTTGTCATAGAGGTGCAAAACAACCTGCGCCAGGTTCAAGCTGATGTTATACTTCCTCATAGTTGCCCATAAGGCTGCATGCCATAAATATCAAAGGCTTTCATGAAATCTATAAAGACGTGATATATATGCTGTTGATGCTGAAGTCATTTCTCGCAAAAGAGACTGAGATTGAAGATTTATTCTGTGGTGCTCCTTCCTGATTAGAAGACTGCTTGCCCTTCAGCAGTAATTTTCTCTTTATGAGTCTTTACTCTTTGAGTATTATCTTTAGCATGAGTTTGCTCGGTGACTAATAGAACTGATGTTTCTGCAGTTTTGGAATAACTGTAGGTTTCTACTCTTGTGGAACACTCTGACCAAGGATTGAGTCCATATGGTAGCCCATTCTCCTGTCTGCCATATCATATTGTAGATTGCTGTGAGGACTCAGACAATCTCTTCTCTTCCTGCTTGAAGGAGCTCTATTGGGATGTTGTCAATGCCGATTCACTTTCTTTTCTTTAGTGACCTAACTGCAATGTGTACTTATTCATGAAAAATGGGGATGTCATTAATATCTTCTGCCTGAAGGAAATTTCTGTCATATAATTGTACAATTCTGAATAGTATTCTCTCCAGTTACTCTTCAGTGATTTTAGAATACCAGTAAGCGCAACCCTGTGTCGGTGTGGTTGTTTGAGAGTAGGGACTGTTCAATCATACTCTTCGTAGTCTATTTGCATGAAATCCATGAACTCTTTTGTGCTGAATATCTTAATACGTAGCTGGCCAAGGTTGCACTAAAATACACAGCCGACACATATCTAGTAAAACAAATACGCAATAATTGTTTTGCTATCTCATCTTTCGTTACTCAAGTTTGACGGCAAAATATTCAGGGCGACAACAACACATTGACAATTTATTGAGAATATTCAACGCTGATTTGTCGAATATGGACACTGTCTCTTCAATACTAAATACAACTAACAAGAGGTCATTTTGGTTGATATGGTTGCTTGTTTTCCCGTAAGATTTCTTGGAATGGGTGAATGCAGGTGTTAGTTTGAGAGATTTGGGGATCCGAGACACACGGTGACTCTTGTTACCATGAGCGGTGAGCTGACGGTGGATTTTGGTGAACTGGATTTATCGCGAATGAGTCATTGCGATTTGCTTAGAGTATTAATCCGTCATCGTTGTTTGACTTGTCGTCATTCAAATCAACCAAATTCAAGATATAAATCCCAAGGATTAAACATGGTTTGGCTCCAGTAGTGCTACGTAGATATATGCTTAATGAAAAGATCTTGTTATCACTGAAGATCAATGAAGCAATGATATGGTTTAGACTTCAAAAAGAGGTTATGATGCCAGAACCAGAATGCAATGACAGCAAGGATATATCATTTGTCAATGATATCGGTCGAAACATGATTGGCAAATTTACACATCAGGTAATACACGACGTTGTATGCGATTAATAATCGACGAGGCACAACTAAACTTTATCATTTTCAATGCGACAAAGAAAGTTCTATCTGTGGATAGCAAACTCGTAAATCTACAAAATAAAACGTCGCCTGGTTCTATTATCGGATTATATGATGGCAATTCGCTCCAGTTAACGCATTTGAGATTGTTGAAGCTGCTTTTTGTTTCGATAATATTTATGTCAATGATTAATCGATTTCCTAAGGATGCAATAAGAATTGCAATAGATTCATTTTATATCAGCAAACAACGCTGCTGGATAAACATTTAAAAGACGATGGTGCCGTGACACTAGTGTCCTGGTGACACTGTCAAAGAAACTATGTGATGATAGGTAATTATTCTGAGTCCGCGGATTATAAACCTGTTAACTGGTATTATCCAAGCTTGCAGTTGTCGAAACCATCATTGACAGTTATCTGTGTATTATCGTTTATAGCGACATAAAACGATTTATCTTAATGGCTCTATTGTTTATGGTAAAACCACAAGCTCGTCAAACTGTTTAGGGATTCACATATGTCAGTACTAATTACAACTCATTGACTTGCCAGGGAGATGAATCAGCGATGTGTTACGTATCATACTTATCGCAGTTTCTTTAGATGGCACTGTGGTGCGTGAACACCGGAGCGCATGGGTGAGAAATACATTCCTAGAATCATTATATGGGATGAGATATACCCAGTACTCAAGAACACATCATACATGTTTCTTGACTGGTTATCGACGCGATCCGTTTACGGATCCACATGGATTGCAATATACGGTCATCATGGTCAACCATCGTCCTAGTAGGGGAATCACCACACAGTTGGTTGAAAGAATCCGTAGATTATTAGGAAAAATGTTATGCTACCAGAGTGTCAACAATCAATCGCTGAGAGAGTTCAAAGGACTAATACGACTGCAACCTGACTTAATTCAATGAGAGATAATGTAATTACAGGGACGACTTTTGATGATTTATGTAACCTTTGACATAAATCTAGAGATCTCATAGCCGCATCTAAGAAAATAGTTCTTGATTCACTTCAATGTAAATTATTTTCAACTCACAGAGAAAGATTTTAATAAGTTCATTTGCCATTTTGTGTTATCGAGCACCAGATACCAATCGCCCTATTATTGATGCTAAGATTACCGGGTCTAATAGAAACGAAAAGTTGATTCTTAATGATATTGATGGTGTCACTATGGATGTTTTTGAGAAAGCGCTAGCGGTACCATCCAGTGATTGAACACTTGCATCTCATATAACCATTAATTTATCACAGGGTCTAAATATCTCAGATAACAACATGTAGATAGTGGATGATGTGTCGAATGGTTACATTTAATATACGTTGCCGTATTTAGTGTTACAAAAATGTCTCAACAATGTAGTGTTATCTTAAGTAACTGCAAGATGGCTGACGAAGATAATCAGGTTAAAAATCCAGCGACGGAGCGTTTCACACTGTGAGAAAAACAATAAATGTTTATCAAAGAAATAACGAAAAGTATAAACGAGATTGAGATCTTTATATTGAATTCACCATTGAGTTGAAACAAAGACAAAATAATCACTGTGCGTTCTGTTACACGGTAATGTTGTAGCAGTATCCGTCTAATGATCCATGACAATTTACCGTGGACAGAAACAATATTAGTCTCGGCTACACACGTGTGGAAGTGATGCTAGTCTATCTTAAATGTAATTGAGTAGGGATGCAAGCCCCCTCGGAAATTGTATGAGTAGCTGCTTTAAAAATGGAATTGGCTGCTCTTGTTACCGTCTACAACTCACTAGGTGCATATATTACCTGACAGTTACCTACCAATGTTAGCGAGTAAGAGTCATGTCGCTGCCGAGCAAGAGAGCTCACTGGTATGTGTTTATTTGTGATTACATTGGTGGATTTTATAGACATTCCACGCAACTTCGATGCTTAACACGGCTATCACACTTGGTATTCTTGCAACCAGTTCAGGAGATTTCGTGTCCGTGGACATTTCCTGTGCATGCTGATATCCAAACAGTCACGCAACAAGTGTTAGTTTAAATAGTACAAGAACTGCCTGATCACGATGTAACACGGTGTGTCTTCGACAGATTTTCACATTGTCTTGTGTAATTAAAATCTTTGCCAGAATCAGCATGTAGCAACTGACGTCATCGCAGGCCACGATGTGGTCCTGATCCATGATGATATATTTTCTCAGTTGCATTTTAGTTGATAGCAGCTCTGCTTGCAAAGTCAACGACACTTAACGAGTGAACAACGTCTACCAGGGATAATAGTATCATGCAGCAGGAACGAAATGTCTGCCTTGTAAATTTCGATGGACATGTTGACAGTACTGAATCGCTTTAGGCGGTCGCAGAAATATATGCCTTATTACCTGGCATGCCAACCAATCTGCAACAAGAGCCTTCAACATCAGCTCAGCTCCCTTGGGCTTTAATAAATCGTCTCCATATCATTATTAGCGGCGATGTATTGTCAACTGCTACCGTTAAACACTCATTGCCGATCTTATCAACCAATTGGCGAGTGCATCTTTGATAGATTTATTTTAATTACAAATTTCAACTTGACGTCAGCGATATGTCGTTGTTGTGGATATCGATTTTTATATGCGATATCATGGGTATAGCGATGCTTGATAAATCGCATTACTTGATGCTTTCCTAGTTTTCAATGGTTGCGCTTTTCGAGTGAGATATCAAGTCGAGTTCCAGGACCACAATAATTATATCCCGGAAGATGATTCTAAGCAATATAACCGACCCAAATTTGTGCTTTTTGTACCACGTTTTATGCAATTACCTCTAGGCGCACGTAGAAGATTATTTGCATTCGTTGTTGATAACGCGCTAGTATCGGTGAAACCTTCGTATGAAACACAATATAAATTCATATACGGTCTCATACTTGTAATAATATGAATGTTATTGACTTACGGGCAACATGAAAGCAAGGACCAGTGAAGCACAATACGGCACTATCAAACTCCATTCTTGGAATTATCATCAGTAAATGTGGGTTTTGTAACATTCAGCTGCTGCTTAACACAATAATGTGATAGCTCAAATGTGATAAACTGTATTTAGAGGTACTATATGCAAATGATCAGCGATGCTATGATGTTCTGAAGGAATTCTATTAAAATGCAAAGTCTTTGGATGAGGACGGTAATGGCATTATTGACTATATCATCGAAGATTTTGATTGCGACGTTAGCAATCTTGTTGTGTACTACGATGTTATGCTTAATCGACAAACAAATTTAGCCCTTATACTTTCACGAGGTAAGCACAAAAATACCGAAGTCATCTGCGTCACACAATCCTTTGGTTGTCTTCATTGGTATTGACAGACTGCGAAATATTCATCAGACTTGGTGTTCCGGTGATATGGAAATGATTAAATTTAAAACTCTTACACATGCGCATAAAAAACCCGCATGGTTTTTATTAAGATCAATTTACATTATCCTCGGTCACGACATCGCATTGGTCTCGATTAAATGTTCGGATGAGAGAAAAACAAAGATCTACCTCTGGTCGTTCCCTGATCGTCTACAGTACCAAGCACGGAGAGCGTGCGGGTCTACGTAGACCTAAAGCATCATTGCTACTAAGGATTTTTAAAGCAAAAGTGGTGATTTTCTAACAATTAAAACTGCTCTGGCTGTAGTCATATTTTTGTGTTCTAGGGGCCACTGTGTACCTACTCGACACATGAACTCTTAACGTCTTCGAGTAATACACGCTCATAATGTGGCCTGTATATGCCAGTAAGGATCCTTGGCCAAGAAATCCTATTAAACTTGACGATGCCATGACGACGTTG
Organism: Potamilus streckersoni; assembly: GCA_016746295.1. Classification (NCBI taxonomy): domain Eukaryota; kingdom Metazoa; phylum Mollusca; class Bivalvia; order Unionida; family Unionidae; genus Potamilus; species Potamilus streckersoni. The sequence continues at coordinate 96,930 of JAEAOA010001375.1, read as the reverse complement.
TGATTACCGAACAGGGTCACGTTTATCACGCATAAACCAATTTATGTAAGCGTTGCCAACGACATCAACGTCATCACCAACATCAACGTTATCCTGCTACATAATGAATGATTACGGCTATTTGCGAGTCGTTAATCGCAGAATCGATGCAAATGACTTGCTTTGTTCTGAACGTTGACCACACATGCACTATATTATCAACATTATATTCGTTCTTGGCCATGCGGATTTAATTGAGTGATTCCAAATTTTGTACTCACAGATCGATTAGGTGTTTGATTAATCTGTCAAGATCGAACCTTGAGCAGACAATCTTGCAAACTCGTGCATTATATAATTCACGCCGATAGATCTCTTAATTACAGTTCATCGTAGATACAATGATTTTACAACCAAACATTACCTGCAAATGGTTGATGGACCTAATCTATCCGTATGAGATTCTATCAGTATGAGATTCCATTATTGGGATAATAATGATTGAATTACACCACACTGAAGTTGCAGGGAGGATGACGAAAAATATTGAGTGGATGAGTGGTAAACCAACACGCATACAAACATTTGAAAAACACAAACGTCACAAAATTAATCTATATAGAGAAATCTCAGTCGGTTAGAGGCTACGATTTGGCATTATTGACTTTGTATTTTCAACCTTTGTATAACCTTTATTTTCGCGAATGGACTCTCCTAGAAAATGGTATGTTCACTCTTACTGCTGCTCAAAGCTATAGAATATTACTAGCAAGGTTACTGACACACCCATTTTGGCCAAGCCAGAGGCTCAAACACACGCGGGCCAGGTGAGATGGCAGTGACTGATAAATCTAGGTGCTTTAGGCAACGCGGTAACACAGCAACCGCTCTTTGTATTATTTACCTTGCCACTATCAGCAACACAACTATGCATTATAATGTAATTGATACTGGCGCTATGCGTAACTCAACTTTGCTGTATTTCATTAGGGCGGTAGTGGTTAACAGAACCATGCCTTTGGCATTGGTATTGTAAGTAGCAAAATTGGTAATATATTATTGTGGACTTCGTCACTATCAGTAATACATCAATGCTGTACTTTATTATTGACACTGACACTATCAGTAACATTAATATTTATTATTTTGTTTGTTGACAATATCATAAACATAGCAGTTTTAGCAGCAGAGAGGGTGAATCCTACAACAATATATTTGCGACAGAATCGATTAAAGCCTCAGAATGCCAATGGAACCTTCCTACGAAATCTCATATTTTAACCAAAAAAAAAATTAAAGGTCCCATTTTACAAATGGAGCCTTAGCGATTTTGTCGCAAATACATTGTCATAACCACACTCAAATTGCTGCCATCTACGTCTACAAATTTTTGCGACAGAATCGATTAAAGCCTCAGAATGCCAAATGGAACCTTCCTACGAAATCTCATATTTCAACCAAAAAAAAAATAAAGACCCCATTTTACAAATGGAGCCTTAGCGATTTTGTCGCAAATACATTGTCATAACCACACTCAAATTGCTGCCATCTACGGTCGCAAATATGTTGTCATTTCACCCTCTCTGCTGCTGATTAATACAAATTATTTAACCAAATATTTGATCAAGTCCAATACGATATCGTGACCGAGGGTCGTGTAAATTTATTGTTATAAATCCATATGGGGCAGACTGAGCATGACTAAAGTAATTTTTAAATCCATTGAAGTCCATATCGGAACACCATGTTTGCCAAATATTTCGTAGCGTATGTGTATCAACGCCATTGAATACAGCAAGAATATTGCAGTTATCGCGAATCACTTTTGGAATTTGAGTATATCGTTGAGTGACATATATCACGTCAGTGTTTTTATGCCTACCTCGGGAAAATATTCTAGCAGGGTTCTTTTGATTATCTAACATTACATCATCGTACACTACAAGATTGTTTATGTCTCCATCGAGATCTTCTACTGATGGTGCATCATTAATATCAGTAATAAAGTCGATTACACTTTCACCTTTAATTTCTGATGCATTTTTATTAAAATCTTTTAGCACTTCATAGCACCGTTGATCATCTACGGATGGGGCAACTAAATATAATTTATCCCACTTCATAAATCGCATTATCAAATTAAGCAGTAATTGTGTTTTGCCTGATCCAGATGGTCCGATTATAATGGCACGGACAGAATTCGGAAGCGCTGCGTGGTGTTTTACCGGTTCTCTTCTTTTAGTCGCTGAAAAATCAACTATATTCATAACGCTATATATAAATTATGGATCTATATTGTGTTAAATGTAAACAGCGTACTGATACAACCGATCAGACAACCATTACAACTAAAAACAATAGACTAGCGCTTACTGGTAAGTGTGTAACATGTGGTACAAAAAAATTTAGATTTTTAAAAAAAAGCAACTCGGAGGTGATATTGCCGCAAAACTTGGAAAACTCCCCGGAACCCCATGGGCAAAATACTCCGGAGAAAAACACCTTCCAGGATATAGCTACTGTGGTCCCGGAACGAGATTAGATATCAGACTTGATGATCAAAATCAGCCCCGGCCTGGTGAGTATCCGATAAATGCTATTGATAAGGCATGTCATGCTCATGATGTTGCATATAAAAGCAATAATTTGCAACAAAGACATATCGCGGATGTAAAATTAATTCATGCCTTAAATGCTATTCCCGATAAATCCTTCAAAGAAAAATTGGCTTCATGGTTGGTCAAATCAGCTATGAAAGGCAAATTAGTGTTAGGTGCTGGTAATTGAAAACACCAGTGTTTTTATAGTATGGAATCTATTTATTATTCTCCGAAAGGATACTGGAGGGGTAAAGCAGCAATCAGTAAACTCGCTAACGCTGCAAAAGTGAAAAAATCCACTGCAAAAGATTGGTTATCCAAACAAGCTATATGGCAAATTTATCTACCACCGCCTAAACAAATTAATTATTCTCATTTTGATGTTACCGTACCCAATGAAGTTCATCAGGCTGATTTATTGTTTTTACCACATGACCATGGTTACAAATACGCGCTAACTGTAGTTGATATTGCGAGTCGATTTAAACAAGCAGAACCATTGAAAACAAAGTCAGCTTCTGAAGTCGCTTCTGCATTTGAAAGGATTTATCGACGAGGTCCTCTAAGATGGCCAAATCTATTACAAGTTGATCCTGGCAAAGAGTTTCAAGGTGCTGTTCTATCAACAATGAAAACTCATAATGTTACAATACGACGGGGACATACTGCGTTACATCGTGATCAGGCAATTGTAGAACGATTTAATCGAACTCTTGCAGAACGGTTATTTGGATATCAATATGCAAAAGAATTCATCCAAGAAAAACGATCTCGTGAATGGGTCCAAAGGTTACCGAGTGTAGTTGCAGCGTTAAATAATGAGATTACTCGAACTATTAATATGAAACCAAATATTGCAATAAAAAAAGAATATATTCCCGAACAACCGCAGCGGGTTAGCACTCAGCCACTTCTCGGTGATGTTACTGTGAGATATTTATACGAACCAGGAGAGCTTGAAGGCGGTAAAAGAAGAGCTACTGATCCTATATGGAGTGTTACTACGCATAAAATTTCAACTATAACGCGATCAACTGGTAGACCTCCAATCTACAGATTGGATTCAACTGCACCTCAGCGTGGTTTTACACGCGAACAACTACAAGTCATTCCGGACGATACTCAATTACCGCCACATGGTCTTAACTAGCTCCGTTACGTCTATTACACTCAAGACAGGTCAACATCACATTGTTTCTGACATGACCAAGACTGTTATTTTTTCTGTCTACGGTGAATTGTCGAGGGTCTTTATCCGAATACTGCCAGTGCATTATACAATTGCAACTGGCGCAGTGATTATTCTGTTGTTCTTTTAATGCAATTATTACTTCAGCATCAATATCAAATTCTCGTTGTTTTTTTTTTGTCCTGCTGTTTGTAGCCAGAGAGTTTTTTATTAATGATGCTAATATCAGTGTTGTCATCGTTTGCATTAAAATCATCATCGAAAACAATCCTTCGTAGTTGATTTATTCGTCGTACTCTGGACACTGCGAGATAGACTAAATTTGACCATTCAATGCGATTATCAACTATCCAAACAATTGTATCCGTGATGGTCAATCCTTGTGACGAGTGTATTGTTGTTACATAACCAAGCGTCCATGGTGATTTATCAGCGTATAATGCATCTTCTACAGTATTGATATCAACTAGCACAATATCATTTAACACTAGAATCTGTTTCTCCGTCTGGCCTGGAATTTCAACTTCAATATTCTGCTTTCGTGTATCCAATGGTCTATAACACAACGGTACTGGAAACGTTGGGAATTTTTTCTTGTGTAGCTCAAACAACTTTTTCTGAAGTGCGTCTCTGACTATCTTTCTACTTGCTACTACAAAATCATTTGGTTTCCATGTTTCCCAAAAATCATTCAAAGGTGTTTCAGAAATTATTTCACGCGCTACTTCACATTGAATTCTATCGGGTTGTAATCTAATTAGTTTTTTAAACTCACGTAACTGCTCATCGAGTGCTCTATAGTCAGTATCAATTTCTTCGTAATAATCAACAAATCCTTTTAACCAATTATGTGGACTTCTACCAACAAATGGTGGTGGTTGACCATGATCGCCGCACAATATAATTTTTGTATTATTTTGCAATAACCAATCAAGAAACATTTTTAATACATCTTCTGAAACAGTACATGCTTCATCCCAAATAATAACCGCTGGAAAAAATTTCTCACCCATTCGCTCAGGAGTCCAAGCATCGCCCTTGTATCGAAAAAAACTATGATACGTGCAAGCTTCAACATTTCGTTGTTTGATCTCTCTCGCTAGTCTATGGGTTGGTGTGAGTACAATCATGGACGTTCTCTCTCGATATAATTCTATCGCACGTGTTGTCTTTCCAGATCCACCACAACCGTTTAAATAAACTGTTTTATATCTACAAATTGGATCTGATATCGGTGGTGCTTTAGACATAGATTTTTCACTGATAGAATTATCGTTCTTCAGGTAACTACTTTTAATCTCAACGTCTGCTGATTCAGAATAATCGCGTTGTATTTCTTGTTTAATTCGCCATGTTCCCCAAGTCTCTTCGCTATTAGTAAATTTAGTTATCTCTTTGATATATTTTTTATCGACATACATTGAATCAATTGCAACTCTGACTGCTATACTAGGAAATCTATTTATCAGTGCAAATAAATTGATAGATGCATAACCCAGCATAGAAGCTCTCAAATGTAGATATGCAGAGCTTTCTCCATCACTGTAAGTAACAATTCTACCTAACTTTGTTTTATTGGACAAGAAGGCTGTTTTACAATTTGCGTATCTATTTTTCTCTACTGCATCTTTAATAACGAAGTCGTATTCGGCATCATCTATAATCAATCGTGAGGATTGTTTTTTAAAGTTAAATTTTTTTCCATCCTGTGTAAATTTACCGATTATTCTTCGGCCGAGATCCTTTGCTTCATTATTTCGTTGATTAAATATCTTTTTTGACCATTCAATAATGTACTCCTCGTCAGCATCAATATGTTTTCTAGACTTATCGATTATACTATCAAGACATTCTGGTTCTGGTAACCAGAGATTGGTTTGTTTTCGATATGAGATAATCGCTTCGCTGACAATCAACGAAACTAACACTTTACAATCAATCATATATCGCAATAACACCATTGGTAACCACATCCTTTCAGCCATGTGTCTACCAATCCAAACATAACAACACGGATGAAGTCCTTCAGCGAATTCAAATGATACTACGCAAGCAAAACCGGTCAAATCAAAATCAGGCAGTGGTCCATTAATAGCAACGCGAGTCATTTCATGTGTGGGATGTCCAAACCGTTTAAAATACTCACCAGCGAATCCATATCCTAGAAAACTTCCTGGATAACAGGCAACGATATCAACTGATATCATTCTCACGATTGTACTTAACGTTCCATAGACCGCCATGATAATATTCCAAACAGCTGGATTGAACATCCTGTAAAAACTCTTTTCGTGTTGGTTTCCAATTATTTTTCTTTCTTGCAAAATGAGCTGCAACTGATGGAATTGTAAAACAATTTGTAAGTAACTGTTCGTAATCTTCGGATTTTCCATTAAAAACGCTAGCGTTTTCACTGAGACTTATTGCTAGATTTTTCATCCTATTATGTAGACTTTCACTACGATATAATTCACCGTTAGGTTTCACAAATTGATTGAATTGACATTCTTCATCTTCAAAACTATGAAGTAGCCATACTGATACAGGGTCGTTTTTACACAAACTAGCAATAGCATCGAATAATCTTTCTTCAGTGAGAATACCATCCTTGATGAATTCTTCTGGGATATACTTCACTGTTCTGTCTCGCGGGAATATTGTAACCGCGGATGTCCATGCGTGCTTGTTATGATCAATAATTTTGATTGGAGCTCCGTTTTTATTGTATTTCGATTCGTATAATACTTCGCCAGTTATCGTTAAAACGGTTATCGGAAATCTCAACGACTTTTCCAATCTAGCTATATCGGAAATAGTTGCTCCGTTCTCTTTCACTGTTAGCTCCCATTGATCTATTTTTTTATGTCTTAGATCGGTTAATTTATTCCCACGGAGTGCATTTGTAAAATGTTCTAAGACTCTTTGTGCCACACAGTTGAGTGGCTTTTCCGCTGACGTTGACTGTTTCATTGGTGCTAGTTTTCCAATGTCAGGGTTATTTAACGGATACATCCCATAAACGACTGCTGTTTCTGGATACGCTTTTTCATAGTATGGTTTATCAATTCCAGTTAACAGCCCTGGTCTGGAATAACGGCTAACAATGACTGTTGTCCCATCTTTGAGAATTGGAACAAATTTGTCTCTTATAATATATTCGCCCGATTCTAATTTGATAATGAATTTCACTCTGATAAAATACCGTTTATTGACAAGTTGTGATAGTATCATAGCTGCTGTTTCATCATTCATTCTAGCATCAACAACACCATCAATTCTAAATGTTGACCAGGTGTGTGATGCACCATCCTGTTTAAACTCATGAACACAATCTCGTATTTTTCTAATCAGACTTCTATTATTTATTCTCTCTTTTGGTACGTCTTCGAGAGTTCTATCAAGATTGAATTTAATATTTTTCCGAGGCTTGATTGCCGATAATCTCTTGAATTCTTCATTCATATAAATAAGACAAGTATTTAAATAGAAAAGTTTGTTTATATATAATGAATCACTGCAAATGGCTTATGATTGGATCAGTAACCCCATGCAATAAATCGTGTAGAGGTGAATTCTGTGGATATCACTTACAGAGTGTCAGAAATAATTCGACAGGCCCGTCCCCATGCATAAATTGTGGGGTGGGTGTGAGAGGAAAATCACAATTATGTATCAATTGTGGGGGTAAGCGGTTTAGAGAATTGAAACGTTATTATGATAAACGAATAAAAAACGCCATCATTGACCCTAACCATGACTCTGTCAAAGACAAAATCATAAAAACCCCTCAAGACTACATTAATAGATTTATAATTAAAGCAAATAATGAATTAGACAAATTGTATTATTATATATAAATGGAGCAAGAATTCAGACCACATCCAATACTCGTTAATTATGAAATATCTCGTAATGGTGTTGTTAGACACTGTAGACTAAAGAAACCAATTGGTGTTGTTAATAATCAGGGATACTTGAAATTTACTGCTGGAGGAAAGGGATATCTCTGTCATAGGGTAGTCTTTGAGTGTTATATGGGACCGATTAAAGATGGCTGTGTTATTGATCACATTGATTCTAATATTCAAAATAACGCGATTTCCAATTTACAATGCATTTCTCAAAGAGAGAATATAAAAAACGGAAAGACAGGGACTTGTAAGTCAGTTGGAAAGAGACCAGTACAGTCATTTGATACAACGACGAATGAAGAAAGAGTTTTTCATTCAATGAATGCTGCGGGAAAATATTTTGGAATATGTATTCCTTCAGTACGAAAAGTTGCTGAAGGGATTTATCAAACAGCTATCTCAAAGAAAAATGGACATAGAATAAAGTTTTCCTATTTACAAGATAACTCTCAATAGTGAGTTATGCTATTTTAGTCATTTTTGCATGATTTTACCATTCAGATCAATTACCATAGGGCAATACACTAAAAACGTTTCGCGCGTTAATATCATTGTGTACATATTTTTTTTTTCAATATTTATTCGCAATATTCACTTATATATGCATTAAAAGAGTAAATGACAATAACTGGAACAGCCGGAACAGCCACATAGTAAATATAGTTATTGTACCGGAACGCGCGCGTGTAAGACAAGACACTGGGCCAGGGTTCTATTAATAGATTTTTTAAAAATCCCAATTACAAAGACGGCGTTAACAGCGCTGTTTAGATTTTGTATGAAAATGAAATTACTTTATAATTACAAATTAAAATAGATTGTATGTGAGGTCAAAATAGTAAAATGCGCTACATGTAGTTTAGTTTTAGTGTGGCTACGTGTAATAAAATTCAGAAAAATATCATTCTCGATTCAAGAAATAGCAGGGTCCTGAATTGACAGGGATCCCCATAACAGAGTTATCTTGTCATGTAAATCCATTATTACTACGATTATTTAATCGTAATATTATAGAAATTAATAAAAAAATTGCTATTATTTAACAGTTGTATTTCTTGTTTTAATGTTTTATTTAAATACTTAGCTTCCATTGAAATTACTACACAGTATTCATTATGAAATGCTAGAAAAATAAATACACACCTACACATTGACACTGCAGTATTAGTTCACCTTATATATAATATGAGCCGTAATAAGTTTGGGGCTTTAAAACGAAGCCCACTTTGCCAATCAAACCTCCCACGCCATTGACATGGTGTGGTTGAATTTTTTCAACTGCAACCAGGGTTAATTTCTTGGGTTGCTTTTGATTGGCAGATTGGGTGTAGGTCCGCCCCGTCGTTTCATGTTTGTATCGTCCTGTACTGTCCCTATCATACCATCCTATCATAATAACCATCCTATCATATAACCATCCTATCATTTCATTGTATATATAATAACCTATAATCGCATTGTAAATACTCATTCATTGTAAATACTCATTCATTGTATATATAACCATCCTATCATTTCATTGTATATATAACCATCCTATCATTTCATTGTATATAACCATCCTATATAATCGCATTGTAAATATTCATTCATTGAATCGCATTGTAAATATTCATTCATTGTAAATATTCATTCATTGTATATATCCTATATAATCGCATTGTATATATGTAATGTATTGTTCAATGTTTGTAAAGAAATCACTTGGATTTCACGTCTAATACCCATATAACCCGCCCTTGAACTCGATTGGGGGGTTAGGGTATTGTATAAGTCTTTAATGTATGTGCCCTTTCTTGCCTCGAAACTCGAATGAGGAAGAGACGGGCATTGTATATGTTTTGTTTTTTTGTATATAAAAATATTTTAAAGATAAGAGAATACATTAGTAATAATAATAAATGGAATTTCAAGATATTACATCTATCATCACAGAAATATCAAATTTAAGAAATCAAGGAATCGTACTTTCTGAATTTTTGAATGAAGACAGACTTTTGAATGAATTTGAACAAATTGATATACAATTGAAACATGGAAGATATGTTCTACCTAAAATGTATTCACTGATAAAAAGAATCCAAAAAGCGGTTAATGCTTCTTTGTATAACAATGATATTAATTTATTCATTCGGCTATTTAGTATAGTTGAAGCCATTAGAAAGAAACTCGGGGAACAGTACCAAGTTCGGTCAGAGATTGCTTTGAAAGTGAAATCTATAAGATGTTTGATTGATGCAAGTGAAACCGACAATTGAAAAATCGTTAGCATTTCCAATAATGACTTCAGAAGCATTAAGTACCAGACTAGCCCGTGAGAGGTTAGCATTACTGAAAAAGTTTATACCAATTCGAGATAACGTGCGAGATAAACTACAACTTAGACAGCAAGCGCAGACTGACTTTTCTATTGGAAGCGAACAACTTTTTGCCCCTGTAACTAAAGCCACTAAAGATATGAAACTTGCAACAGAACGTGCTATATACGGCGACATCCCTAAAGAGGGAGCAGTACCTATTATTGATGTATTAGGAAAGATTGCTACAGAAACTGAAAAAACTCACGAGGGGATAAAACAGCTTTCAGGTGAGTTACAAACTCAGCGAGAAATACAACAAATGGGTAATATTGATATTGATGATAACCCCGTTGAAGATGCTAGTGTTTCCACTAAAAAAAGTGTTCCTTTTAACGAGAAATTCACTGATGAAGCTATAGAAGAAATCAGACGAATTCAATTGCTGAAACCTGAAGACTATGTGTTATTTGGTAAATTCGCTGCCGAACGTTATTATAACAGGGAGGATTTTTTAAAAGACGAGTATAAAAAGAACATAATAAAACGAGATCAATGGGTGGATTGGTTATTTAAAATTAATAAAAATGAACCCGGAAATTTAAATAAGGGTGACTTGAATTACCTAGCTTTTCAAATGGGAGTTAATAAGTATGGTTTAGATCAACAACAACTAAAAGAACAACGAAAAGAACAACAAAAAGGTCGAGGTCGAGGTCGAGGTCGAGGACGAGGTCGAAGTCGAGGTCGAGGTCGACAATCTCCAGAAATTCAAAACGTTTCCGAACCAGAAAGTTCTTCAGGAGAGGGTTATGGAAGTTCTCATCATGATTCTCATATGTGTCCTAGTAATATCATTAATGATATATCACGACTTGAGGTTCTTATGGGAGGTAAGCGAGCTGGGAATAACTCAGTCGAAATAACTAATGAAGCATTTGATATTTGCAGACGATTATTCCAAGGTGGGATAATTGATATTCATACGTATCGAGAACTCTTGGATGAGTTAATGGACGGAATTCCGGGGGAATTTAGCGATTGAAATTGTATTTAGAAATTGCAAAGTCATTTCAAATAAGATGATAGTACACTATAATCACAATAAACCAACAAACGTGTATGTAGTGAACTCAAGATTGCCCGTTTATAAGGCATACTACGGTGACGGCCTTGGAAATATCATGGCTGGTTTATTCACAAGAATAGCCCCAAAAGTAGCACCAATTGCTAAACAATTAGCGATGAAAGCCATTGATGTTATTCGTAATAAGGGAATTAACGCTGTTGGAGATCTTGCAGGAACGGCCTTTTCTACCGCAAAGAATAGAATAACGTCATTGGTGAAATCTAGATTCGGACGAAAACCACCACAAATACTTTCAACGCCGCTACCTTCAACAACAATGATGCCTGCAAATGTCAGTAAAGTGATAAATAACGCAGTGGAACAAAAACTAGCATCATTAGCAATGACTTCACCAGATAGTAGTAATATTGCAAGTATGATAGCGGGAAGCGGTCTTGGAGGAAATCGAAAAAGAAAATGATTTAGAAAAACGATACGTTTTAGTATAAATGGCATTTAAAAAAATTGCTGATCCAGCGTTTGATATGGCAGCACCGGTGAATAAAGATGATTCTAAAATTAACTATCAGTATTATGCCTATCCTGCAAGAGAGCCTAATCAACGAGGGAGAGTTGAACTTCAAGTTCAAGATACAAGTAGATACTTTTTGCCGTGTGAGGCGTTTATTGAAGTAGAAGGAGAACTTGTAACAAATGTTGCAGCTGATACGCCATATGGGAATGACCAAAATATCCGAGTTGGTTTCGTAAATAATGGCATTATGGCGCTATTTAACAGTGCAAGATATATCATTGATGGAAAAGAAATTGAATCAATAGAACAAGATGTTGATATTGCAACAACAATAATCGGACTTGCGAGATATTCTGATGATTATACAAGGTCGGCTGGTCCGTCTATGATGTTTGCTAAGGATACTTCTGATCATGCTGACCATATTCAGTTTATTAAAGTACGAACTGCGCAAGCTACTGCAGAAGCTGATCAAGAACTCGCAGCTAATCTAGACCGTGAAGATAGACCAGGCGCTCAATTCGACATTTTAAAAAGGGTTAATGGTAATTTCAATCTAGGATTTGCAACACGAAATGGAACATTGAAAGGACAACATCGACGATTTTCATGTGCAATTCCGTTACATCACATATTCGGATTCTGTAGAAATGTCAGAAAAGTCATCTATGGAGCAAAGCATACAGTCGTGTTAGTGCGAAAGGAAAATGACAATGATGCAATTTGGCGTGCTAATGGTGTTGATGATGGTAAAGTCATTTTAAATAAATTGACTTTATGGATGCCCGTCTTGACACCAGCAGTTACAATAGAGCAAGAATTACTATCGTTTATGGACACAGGTGGAAAATCATTGCTAAGTTGGCTAACAACAACGACTGATACGAAGCAGGATAATATAAATGGCACATTTACATGGCACTTAGCATCAAAACAAGGTGTTTCAGCTCCACGTCATATCTTTATAGCGTTCCAGGATGCAAATCGAGTGGGTCGTCAATTATCTAGTCATATGATATTTGATAAATTAGGGGTAAGTGAAGTTTCGTTGAGAATAAACGGACAACAAGAGCCAGCAGAGATTGTACAGCTTGATTATGATAACAACTATATAGCTCGTGTATATCATAGAATATTGTCGTATATGGGTCGTGATCAAAATGTTGATACTGGTTTGCAAATATCGCAAATTGATTTTGAAAAACACTATCCGATTTATTACTTTTCATTGGAACATCTTGACATGATGAGACAATCTGTTGTTGATATATACTTCCAAGCTCGGGTACAACGCCCTGCTGGTATAGCCGATTATAGAGCAGTTGCTGTCATTCTCAGTGATAAATCAATGTTGTTAGAAGGAGTTGGCGGACGAATGAGACTTATTGATGCACCAGTGGAAAACATGTAGTTAGGATTTTCACAATAAGTAGATCATCAATTGAAAGTGTAAATTACATTTTAGAATAGAATGACATATAGTATTGTTAATGTCCAGTTGACTGATGGTCAGGTCAAGAAATTGAAATCAAAGTCGGCTAAAGAATGTGGAACTACAATAACGCTGAAACCCACTCAAATGTCCGGTGGTGCACATAAATTATCATTGACAGATCGTCAAATAAAACATTTCAATGATGCGCTAAAGAACAAACGAGGAGTTCAAATTGATTTTTCGAAAGCAGCAATCGCCAGTATGATAAAATCGGGTGGTATATTCCCACTGTTAGCTGCTATTCCAGCATTGATTGCAGCGGCTGCCCCAGCGGTTGCGAAGGCGGCAGCGTTAGGAGCCGTTGGTACTGCTGCAGGAATGGCCCTGAAAAAAGCTACTGGGAAAGGCTATAAAAAAAGGAAAGGGTCTAAGACTACCAGGAACTCCACACAATTGGTACAAGGGCACGGGCCTAAGAATACCAGGAACGGCTTATTAGTGGAAAAATCCCTAGGATTTTCACCAATGTCCAATTTTGATTTATTGATGCTGTAAAATCATTATCAATAAAAAACTTTAGAGGAGTTTTCATGAGAGATCAATTACCGTCAAAACCAATGAAAAATGAAACGGGTATTATCAATCTTGATAACAGCAGCGGAAAAGGAACTCATTGGGTCGCATATGCAATTGATCCACGTGGAATTGTCTATTTTGATTCATATGGATTAGCTCCACCAAAAGAATTCATGCGATATGTATCCACAATAACAAAGTCATCTCCAATTTTTTATTCCACGCTACCAACACAACAGTTAAATGATCCACCGATATGCGGTCGTGAAGTATTAAATGTCCTTGCAGAGATATCTAAATTTCCAAGGAAACCACCACAAGTTGTTGTTAATGAATATACTAGCAGGCAATGGCAAAAACGATAGCGTTATGATTTAGAAAAACGTAGCGTTTTCGTATAATGATTGATATTTGGGGACGACCTTTATCAGAATAAAAAAAAAAACAGAAACCGATAGCAAATTCGCTGTCGAAAGTGTAAAAAAAATAATCGAAGATGAAATCGCCGAGACATTAAATTTGTCAAGTGTAGATCCTGGGGAAATAGTTGTATTTCAAGATCGCCAGGGCAAATTGAAATCTAGTAATGTTTCATTGGATGATGTCTTAATACGAAGACGTGACGTCGTTGAAGATACAATAGTGTTATATTCAAATGATGGAAAACTCAAACCGGGTGTACTTGTTTCTACAATCACAGATGCATTAAAAAATTTAAATGAAGAACTTGAAAAACATATAACAACATATACTTCCCTTCGTAGAAATATTATCAATAAATTCTTTGGAACACCAGCGGTAACCTCTCCATCTCTCGCTGAAATTAAATCCAATTTTGATGAAATTAAATCCAGTATTAAAAATATTAATGATGCTGGATTTTTGTATTATTAGAGATCAAAGCATTAATAGCAAAAAAAAAACTATCGAGGATATTACAAAATTTAAAACAGACAATCTTCCGCTACTTGAAAGAATAAAGATTCCTCATGAGAGAATATCATAAATATGATATACACAGTTCTCTCTGGATCATTAGATTGGGAACCTAAAAAGAATACAATAACCCTCACTGTGTCAAACAAGGGTATTTATCGATTAACAATAGTGTCACTGAATCAGTTTAATATATCATCATCGACTTCATATGGATACAACAACGTGATTTCAACGACTATTGACGTGGGTGAATACAAACGGTTTACAATAACAAGCACTGATCCTAATTTAAATAAGACATCATTTGTATGGTACATGGAGTTTGTAGCTGATCTAAATTAGAATTTTTAACAATTAGAAACCACTTGAGGTTTTAAAATAATATGATTCCATCATCGCAATATCGCTATGATACCGTCAAAGAGTTCTTAACAAAACTCAAAACACTCATTGATGAATATGAAATAAAAATTAAAAAGTATCGCAGGAGAATTACCGCAATTGATGTTACAGTATACTCGGTATCTGGTATAATGGCCGGTGCTGGTATTATACTATCTTCAGTAACAATGGTAGCTCCGATTGCTGTCCCAATTGCTATTTCCGCGGTGACAACATTTGCTGGAATTGCAAATGCTATTACTAAAAAAAAATATCATCGTGTTCTCAAGAAAAACTTAACGACTATATAGTAAAACATCAAGCAGTATCTAACGGTTACTCACAATTATCCTCGTTGATGTCATCATCGATTGATGATACGATAATTACCGAAGACGAATTCTCCGCGATGATACGTATTTATGATACTACGATTAAAAACGCTAGCGTTTTTTTCATCTATTGCAAAATTAGACATTGTAAATAATAATAATAATGTCGCAAGAGATTCAACTACTTCAGCGGATAGCAGAAAATACCACTCCGCGGAAAACAAGCATGATATCAATATCGTCAACAAACCCTAAATTCAGTGTGAATTTTCCTTCCCCTGTTTCAGTAAAGGAAATCGCGTTGGCAAAATTACGAGTGTATCATAGTTGGCCTAATATCAGATCGGTTCCATTTGGCGGTCAGAGACCTAATAATTCTCTGGTATTTGCATATAGGAATAAAAAAGATGACACTCCAGATTGGAACGTTGTTTCAATACCAACTGGGTCCTATCAAATTGAGCAAATTAATAATGAATTACAACGTAGAATAAAATCCATTACTAAAAAAGAATCAAAAATTGCGATAACAGTTCATGAACCAACACTATCATCTACAATTGAAATAGGCTCTCCTGGGTATGTTGTAGATATTTATAACAGTTCAATAAGAACAGTATTAGGATGGCCCGAAGATCCACCTAGAAGTGCTGGTAATTCCACGCCCGAGCCTGTAAAATCTGATTACGTCACTGATGAAATAGGACCTGAAAATCCATCAAAAGGATATAAAAAATTCGAGGATATAAACTTTACAAAAAGATATCGACGTAAGAAAGAATATGGTGAAGATGAGAGTGGAGAATTCCATTTTTTAATGATTATATCCCACAGGAAGGTGAAATTCTGGAAATACATGACAAGTCCACATTTGTAGATTTAAAGAGTTAGATCACATCCTTGATATAAATGAATGATGATTTTAATTTTTTGTTATTACCCTCGTTAAGATCTGGCTTCTTACACAAGCTGAGTTTACTAGTGTAGTCGCGCGGGTAATAAAATCATCGATGACATGGAAATATTTAATTCGAGGATTACTAATCTCTTCACTGATGAAAATAGCCCGATTTCAAAACTAGCTCAGCTCAAGATTATAAAAAAAATATAAATGAAAATCCAAATTATAAATTACCAGGATATAATGTTCCCGAGTTAAATAAAAAACTGCCATCGACGAAGGATTTAATAAAATCTATCAATCATGGAAAGATAGCCAGCCGAAGCCTATTATCCTCACTCATAATAATTCTCCCGACGGCGACGGTAGACATATCGCACCGAACAATGTGGATATTTCATCGGTGATCGCACTTAATTTAACGTGTGATGTAATCGAAGGAAGTTATCAAATTAATATGGAACAATCAAATCAAGCCCGACAAGGTTACATTCTTTATTCATTTGCACCAACAGCACCCCCCGGATTTTTAATTGTTGAGAATCCGACTAATCCAGTCTATATGCAATGTCAAAATGATTCACTAACTAGAATTAATTTTACACTCACCGATCAGTCAAATAATTTAATTGATCTACGTGGTGAAGTATTATCGATTAGTCTGTTTGTGAAAAGCTAACAAATATCGGTTAAATAATTTGTATTAATCAGCAGCAGAGAGGGTGAAATGACAACATATTTGCGACCGTAGATGGCAGCAATTTGAGTGTGGTTATGACAATGTATTTGCGACAAAATCGCTAAGGCTCCATTTGTAAAATGGGGTCTTTATTTTTTTTTGGTTAAAATATGAGATTTCGTAGGAAGGTTCCATTTGGCATTCTGAGGCTTTAATCGATTTGTCGCAAAAATTTGTAGACGTAGATGGCAGCAATTTGAGTGTGGTTATGACAATGTATTTGCGACAAAATCGCTAAGGCTCCATTTGTAAAATGGGACCTTTAATTTTTTTTTGGTTAAAATATGAGATTTCGTAGGAAGGCTCCATTGGCATTCTGAGGCTTTAATCGATTTTGTCGCAAATATATTGTTGTAGGATTCACCCTCTGCTGCTGCTGCAAATAATTATTTACAATGCATGATGCAAAATTTAAAAAACAGAAATTTTGTATGAAATTTTACTTAATTTCAATTTCAAGTCTATTAGCTCACAAAGTTAGGAATAAAATATTGTTATTGTACATTATTCTGATCTGGTACAGCATGCACAGTGAATGTCATCAGTTTTATAATCATTTTGGCAATTCATGCTCACAAAATGGCATAATCAACTATTTTTACTCTTAATCATATCAGTATAGATTACCATGGATTATCCCAATGCTTTGACTAATGCTATGTAGAAGTCAATTTTTGGTGCTGATATATTAATTATAGGTTATGCAATTTTTATATGTTTCAATGTCATACATATATATTTATTTTTGCATCTTATATACATTTCCTTGTAAGAAATTACAAATCAAATGTTTCTACAATATAGCCAGCAACAAGTAAAAATAATTGACTGAATCTGAATTGTTAACATTTTAAATAGTGAATTTTAGTTTAATTTTCATAGTCTTACCATAATGCTTTTAGGATCTGGTTATCAAAAACACCAAATAATATTTAATAAACTTTATAAATATTGCAAGTTTCATTATAAACGAATTTAAATGCTTGATAATATATTAATACTGATATTACATCATTTCCATTTAGTATATATAAATGCAATGAATTTTAATTTATACATGGCTTTTAAATGATTATATATTATAGGATACATTGCATGTTGCATAGTTATGTAAAGTTTTATATAGTAAATTTTTATAAGCATTACAGTACATTTGCAGAACATAATAAACTTATTTTTATAAAAATTGAAATGCGTGATCAAGAATATTGGGTTATTTCTAAAAAAAAAATTAAACATTCAAATATGATAAATTTAAGTGCTTATCAATGGAATTTCATTTCCATCATATTAATTTAGTGATTTTTATAAATTTAGGTCTTCAATGTGCAATTTTATAGCTTGCAAATCACTGTAAATCAGTTTTCAAACGAAATCCACCATATTCATTCACAGATTGAAATAATTGTTTTATTGCTTAAATGACGAATTGGTGCTTTTTTAATTTCTTTCAATAATTAAGACTATATATGTATAAACATTATATTTGAAAACATTGCATTTGCCTAATCATGGTCCAACCGTTTAATTGTATTATTTCATGAAGATTTAATATGAAAATGAATCTAATATTAATTTGAGTCTTACTTAACTCATTGTTACTGCATATTTTTAAACAAATTGAAGTTAAACTAATTTATCTGATGCCAATACATCTTAAACTTTACAATCCAATCGTTAAAAATATTGCCATCATTCCCGAGACTTGAGACTTAAGGAGGGCCCCTGGTGGCTCTGTGGTCTTATCTCAAAGGCTCCTGGTGGCTGTGTGGTCATATCTCAAAGGCCCTGGGTGGCCATGAATTTTTCTTTTCAGATCGCTGACATCTCACTTTTGTCCGCGTACGGTCGCCTCGTGCGCTTGGTAAGCGTAGGATCAGAAAGCTTTCAAGCAGCTTTGCGCCATTTTTAAGGGTGTGTGTGTCTGTGTGAACAGCAATACGCAACATTGGCGTCATGTAGATATTTTATATCGAATTCATTCTTTTGTGTGCTCTGAAAGTACAAACATTTTTTAACAAACATGTGTAAATGTTTTTGTTTAGAACGAGACAATCCGCTATCTCTTTAAAAGAAAATGACAATGTAAAGATTTTTCCAAAGCGTTTAGGTGTATATAGAATGTCATGCATACCAGGGTGTGGCTACATTACAAATCATGCTATTGTTTACTTCCACTCGAGTTTTCATTGAATCCTCCACCTTTGCTCTGAATTAAAGTTTATATCCGAATTAATGGCTGAGTCAGCAAAAGTGATCAAAATATGATTACAAGGAATTGAATATGTTATTCAGTTGCATCGCTACGATATATGTGTTTATTAAAAAAAACTTTGATTAAAAATTTAATTTAAAATAAATTTTTGATGGGGTAGTTTTCCTAGTGTATCTAAAGGCTTACTGTTCCGATAAGGTTTACTTTACCTTTTCGGGATCGTTCCCCTTGTATTTAAGTGACCTTGGCTAAGACTGTCCTATGTCCTGTGTATGCTATGTGTATTGTGCTATATAGTGTGTTGCTATAAAAGTGTATTTGTTAGGACAGACATGAAGTCAAATTATTCCCCAGTTTTTTTTTAAGAAATATATATATATATATATATAAATATATATATATATATATATATATATATATATATATATATATATATATATATATATATATATATATATATATATATATATGCATATAAAACTTTCATTCATTATTATCAACATCACGTTTATCTTTCATTCAGTCATTCATACTTTTGCATACAATTTGAATTAATTGCTTTATTGATTTACGTGTTATTTAGAAGGTTTATGTAATTTTTGAATTTTTGATTATTTGATGGGAAGACGGTATAAGTTAATTATTTTAAAATAAAAAAGACTTAATGTTTTAATCACTGTGCATGGTGAGTCATCTTCCCTTTATATGTTTACATAACTTCATTTATTAATATATGTAACACCTTATACGTATTATATATTCCTGAAAGTCTAAAACAGGTATATACAAAGCTACACAAGGGATTTTAGGAGACTTCCGCAGTCCTGCGAACTTCGCGTAACGTCATGTGATATAGCCCTACGATGTCCTTGTCCCGTACGTCTTCCATGTGCAGATTTATATCTATAAAATATACAAAAAATATGTTAGTCATTGTTAATATGAAAAGTGTTATTTCCTAATGGCTATTACGTGTCTGCATTTGTTTTTCATTGCATAAATAATATATTCAATTAGTTTTATGTAGTCTGCTTTTTTAAAATTCCCGTCAAAATATAAAATAATATTCTTTTATACGGTTCTGTTTTCAAAATTAGATCAATTACGACATCTCTTTCTTTTCTTCAAAATCAGTTATCACGTGTGTTTTCATATAATTTTATTTTTTTTTTTTTACAATGAGGAAATTTTGGAATTTGTCTGGTCATATGATTTCTGTAAGATGTTAGTGACTCTTAACTATGACCATGACTGACTACGACTAAGACTGAATATTTACTACAGACAATTCATCATTTAGAACAAACTGATACGTCATTTCATGTACACAAACACGAAGGACACGTGTGATTTCGAATTCATACGCTAGTATTACAAAACGTAAATAATTATGATTTTGGAAACAATTTCGGTCACAGTCAATCTCCTCCATGTTAAAGCTAATAATCAGATCATGGACACAAGGACGACTCCAGAATCTTTAAAGATGTCACCTTTATCATTCAGTGATGTCGAGACGCTGACTCAGTTCAGTGACACACATACTGGAATGCCATGGAAAAATCTCAAAATCAAAAATCCCCTCCTTTCATATCCCTACCAACCCACGACTGCTCATCCAACATATACCTGGCGCAATTTTTTTGATAGTGTGATTTTGAAATGTGTCTATATTTTCATCGATTAAATCCTAGGATGCTGAACAGAATCGACTTTTCCAAAGATTCAGATTGATCCAAGAATTATCACGCGTGGAATTGAGAAAGAAAAGCTGGCTTATAACTTGTCTGGTAAAACATATATCTATTTTCCAGCTTGGTTATATAAAAATTTTCTAGACGTAGATAAAAATCTGAAACAGCTAATCTATGATACAAATAAATGAATATAGGACTAAACCCTTTAATCTTCTCTGGTGGCCTTGAGGTTAGAGCGTCCTACTCGGATGCGAAGGTTCACGGGCTCGATTTAAAAAGAGCTGCCTCGCTTAAATCTGTGATTTAGAGGTTTGTGTTAGAACTGGTTGGCCTGGTGTCAGGAAAATATGATTGAGTGGGACATCATGTCACCTGCCTGCGGTATAATGCCCAGTGCTAGACATCACTATAAGCTGTTACACTGCATACATCGTAGCGATGTGACTGAATAATTGAAAAATGCTACATTAGAAAGAGAAATCACACACACACACACACATACACACACCAGCTTGCTGATTATAAAATTGTCTACGTGGATTAAATTTAGTATTTAATCGCAAATACCTGGGGGGGTGTTTCGGCAATGTTTTATATCAGGAGCATATAACAAAAAATATCTGCAATGATGAATATCTTTATTTGCATTTATTTCATATTCGCTTCCTTTTTTGGAATGGACCATTGACTTGATATGCCCTGGATAAAAGATTAATGTTCCTTTGACATAATATCATGCAATTGTTGCAAGGTATGTACACTTACCAGCGAATTTATTTAGTGTAGCAATGTATAGGTAATACGAATAACACCTATTTACAATGAAAAAGCCTAATCTGAAACGTGCAAGACACATAGTTATTTACCAACAGACACGAGGGAAATCAAGACACATTCATTTGTTTACCGAAAGACACCAGGCTAATCAATACACATAAAGTTGTTTGCCAACAGACACCATACGAACCAAGACACATATAGGTGTTTACCAAAGACACCAGACAAACTAAGATACATGTAATTGTTTACCAACGACACCAGACAAACCAAGACATATATAGTTGTTTAACAAAAGCCACTAAGGTTAATCAAACCATGTGACAACAGCAAATACTTCAGGGCTACATATTGACGGATGTTTGTGTTGGTGATGATGAATACAGGATTGCAAGAATATTACGTATTCCAGCGCCAACATATTTTACAACTTATTTTGTTGGTGCCAACCCACACGAATCGAAATAAACAAATTCCACATTTATTAATCGTGTATGAAACCCAGTGAGTAGCCAGATCAAAACTTCATCTGAGATTCAGTATTGTTTGGTTGTTTTTGAAATTGATCACTCATAGGACGTGACAGTTTATTTGCAATTATAAAGCGGTTTTTTTTGCATTTATTTTATATTTGCTTTTCTTTGGAATGGACCATTGACATGATATGCCCTGGATGAAATATACATTTTCCTTTGACATAATATCATGCAATTGTTGCAAGTTATGTATACTTACCAGCCAATTTATTTAGTGTAGCAATGCACAAGTAATACGAGTAACACTTATTTACAATGAATAAGCCATTTTGGAAATGTGCAAGACACACATAGTTGTTTATCAACAGACCCAAGGCAAATAAAGACAAATTCGTTTATTTATCAACAGACACGAGGCTAATCAAGACCTATATAGTTGTTTACCAATAGACACCAGGTAAAACAAGACACATATAACTGTTTACCAATAGACACCAGGCAAATCAAGGTATATATATGTTTACCAAAGACAC
This sequence comes from Potamilus streckersoni, assembly GCA_016746295.1. Taxonomy (NCBI): domain Eukaryota; kingdom Metazoa; phylum Mollusca; class Bivalvia; order Unionida; family Unionidae; genus Potamilus; species Potamilus streckersoni. Next base: position 74,349 of record JAEAOA010001375.1, on the reverse strand, counting down.
CGGATAAATCACGAAGGAAGCAGTTGTTTACCAAACAGAAACCAGGCAAATCAAAGATTTTTTTCCAACAGACATCAATCAAATGGAAGAGTTTACCAGCAGACGACAGTCCTAACGCAGAGTTTACCTCAAGAAGGCCGTTGTTTACAATAAGCTTTGACTAAAGTTACCATGTTTGAAAATAAAGATATATTAATATACATGACCAATGACATATATTTTGCAAAGAACATAATATAAAGCTAATATTTAATTTTTTGGATTTTTAAAATTCAATTATTACTTATTGGTATTAAAAAGAGCTCAATAGTATTCTTGGTTTCGAACATTAATTTGTAATTATAGTTAATTCAAGCAAAAACATTTTGATATTATTATTGTAATACGTCTTAAGACCTAAGACATACCCTCATTTCAGACCATTGTCACATTAACACATTCGACACCTCAGACACATCAATACATTACAGGCCATTGTCACATTAGCATATTTGGGACTACTGGCACATAAACATACTAAATATTAGAATTTCATTGCAATATAACTGGAATTCAGTTGGAACTTCGTACATTTGGATTTGTGATAAAACTTTTAAATTATTTGAATTTTATTCACAAGGCTAAGTTCGCTTTAATTTTTTTCTATTCCTGGAAACTAATTTATTTATTCAATAGTATAACGTGTTGATTTTCGCTCTTTTTTGATAGTTATTTTAAAGCAAGAGAGTCGAAAATGGAAAAGACTAAATTGTTTGTTTCATGTATACAACCGGGTGTTATTTTGCTTTCCAACGACGAGAACACCTACTTATCTGCAGCTCGTTGGAGCAGAACATTCGTCAATTTACTATATAACCAAGAATAACTACATAACGATTCATAACATACATTATCCCCACTAATACACAATTTCTGAATGAATCACAACGTTATTTATGCTATATTGAACGTGATGAGGAAACAAAATACCTTAAGACTTGTATTTGTTTATCACGTTTGAAATCCCTGCAGTCCATGCTGATCTGCAGGTATTTATTACTAGCTTAAAATGAGAATAACATAATTTGCCTTGTCATATGTAAATAGATAAAAGCAATGAAAAAAAAATTTAAAAAAATACATATATAATAAATGAATAAAATAAATAAATATCACCATGGAATACTTACCCAGGCAATGAACACCTGAGTAATAACTAGATCAAAAAATCATAAATGGCAAGGTAAAATATATTTTGTAGAAATATCATAAAAATGTCCCACAATTCGACAATCCGTCGGGTTACCCTCATTAAAGAAAGTCTATGTATGTATGTATGTATGTATGTATGTATGTATGTATGTATGTATGTATGTATGTATGTATGTATGTATGTATGTATGTATGTATGTATGTATGTATGTATGTATGTATGTATGTATGTATGTATGTATGTATGTATGTATGTTTGTATGTATGTATGTATGTATGTATGTATGTATGTATGTATGTATGTATGTATGTATGTATGTATGTATGTATGTATGTATGTATGTATGTATGTATGTATGTATGTATGTATGTATGTATGTATGTATGTATGTATGTATGTATGTATGTATGTATGTATGTATGTATGTATGTATGTATGTATGTATGTATGTATGTATGTATGTATGTATGTATGTATGTATGTATGTATGCATTTATGCATGTATGCATATGTATGTATGTATGTATGTATGTATGTATGTATGTATGTATGTATGTATGTATGTATGTATGTATGTATGTATGTATGTATGTATGTATGTATGTATGTATGTATGTATGTATGTATGTATGTATGTATGTATGTATGTATGTATGTATGTATGTATGTATGTATGCATGCATGCATGCATGCATGCATGCATGCATGCATGCATGCATGCATGCATGCATGCATGCATGCATGCATGCATGTATGTATGTATGTATGTATGTATGTATGTATGTATGTATGTATGTATGTATGTATGTATGTATGTATGTATGTATGTATGTATGTATGTATGTATGTATGTGAGTGTATGTGTGTGTGCTTCTATCAGCAGAAATGTACGAAATTTCAGTGTACTTTCCGATATCTGTTTGATAAAATAGGAACACATATCTATGCTTTCCTTTATTCGTTACGAAAATATCGCAGAACTGGAGTATCACTATCGAAAATCACACCGGCTGGATTAGACTGGCTGCTTGGTATTCCTCACAATAACTGCACTGACAGAATATGTCCCTACTTAAGAAATTTTAAACCTGGTCGCAGAATTACACAAGCACGGTGATTGGATCCTACGGTTCGTCTTTCTTTCTCCAAAATGATCCATATCAGACTGAATAATTTTCCTCAGATTCAACTGCACTAAAATAAAAAAGCGAAAGAAAAGAGGAAAAGACGGTAATATATATATATATATATATATATATATATATATATATATATATATATATATATATATTCAAATGCGCTTCACTTTTACATCATTGGTATATTGTGACATTTGACGCATGCTACCTCGTAGCATTCTGGATCTGAACTCTACCATTGCAAGTAAAACATTCCTGGCTTTTCCTCTTACGTATCAGATAATAATCTTCAATTTTCCAGCAAATACACTTCAGAGAAAAAAACTGAAGGAAATGCAATATAAATTGATTTTGATGCAATTATCTGATAGCCCTGTTCTCTGCATGTTAATAACCAAACCTACAGCAAAGAGGCGGCGGTATTATCCTTGATTCAAGACGTAGCATTATTCTCTCTGAAATCCAACGTCACATATCCAGATATACCATCGAATAATGAGTTGAAAAATCTGAATCTATGCGTTTTTCAAATGTGATTGGTGGAACAAAGAACATAAAGCCTGGCTTTTGGCATATGACGGGTTAGGATCTATGATCTCTGAGTTGGGCAAACGTAACGACGGTAAAACTCTTTGAGAATCATTCCAACCAAACCAGAGACGATATTTCCTGAGCATGCCAGTCACAGGCAATAATAATATTAATACTATTAATATTAATATAAAGATCGATAGTGATATTAAAATTCAATGACAATAACGGGCAATTTTAACGGGAAACTAAAACTGAGGAGGTTATGCAAAGTCAGGTTGATTGTGTTTACCGTGAATTAATATTTCAATTTATTATTAAAATTGTGTGATGTGCCTGCGTCGGCGGCAATGTCCTACACATGTAGTTGAGAGCTGCAGTATTTGCTTACCTTTCCATTTATTTGTACCATGCCACCGGCTTAGACGAAAACATAAGAAATATAACAACTGCACAAAACTTTTCCGTTTATTTATCAGGTTTTAATTTCTAACAAGGTTATCATCAAGGGGCAAATTAATACTTATCTCCAGCGCGTTTCAAACTAAACAAGAGGTGTTTTGGTTTTTTTTACTAATACAGCGCCTTTATGGAATTAACGAGTTCCTTAATTTCAGACAACACGATGTACAATTATAACTTTATAGTCTGAAATGAATGGACAGAAAGAAGTGAACAACAAATTTTAAAAAATTCAACAAATAATTTATTTCCAAAACGCCAAATGTATAGAGTTCACAATTAATTTCAGAAGTGTTCCCAATGAACTCCATTTTTGAATGTGCTTATCCTTCATTTGTCTCAAATATGCTTATTTGTCGACAGTGTTGATATATCATAATATATCATATAATCCAAAATATCATTAAAAACATTCATGATAATCAAAATATTTCGTTTGAAAAGATTGAGAACATTGTAATTCCTTTGAATTATTTAAAATAAAAACTTAACACAACAGTAAGACCGATACCACATTATTAAGATAAGAATGAGTAAATTCCGGTATAAACAACTTTATATGCATCCCGACTTTCCGTATGTCGCAATGAACACTCAGTCTTCTGAAAGGGGAAAGTACTCCAAACTGCAAACAAAATTGGTTTCTGGAATCGTCTACGGTCACAATCAATGCTGTCTCTAAAATTCAAACGGAAATAAACATATTTGCGAAATAAATGTCACTAGTATGTTGGCTTTTACAATCTATGAGATTGAACAAACAAATAACCCCAAACAATCTATTTATTTATTTATACGGTAGGTCGTGTGTTCGATCTCCGGTCGAGTCATGCCAATGACTGACAAAAACGGTACTAACAGCTCCTTTCATGGTGCTCAGCATTAAGATGTTAGTGTTAGGACTGGTCAGCCTGGTGTCACGATAATGTGCCTGGGTGGGAAATCATGATACATGTCTGCGGCATGATGCCCCAGTGCTAGACATCACTATAAACTGCCACACTGCAAGCTTCGTAGCGATATGACTGATGTTTTTTTTTTAAAGCTACGTTAAAAATCATAATTACATCACATCACATAATCTACAAATTAAATATATAGAGCAATAATTGTAAAGCCCCAATAATCTATGAATCTGCCGTTACATTTCAATAACTTTGAAGTTATCTAACTTAGAATACGTGTATCCTTTGAGCTACAGTTAAATCAATAAATTTAATAAATATTAAAACCAGACATTACAAATACTGACGCAAACAATAGTGTTTCGGGTAATGGTCTGTTCTTGAAAGCGGAAAATCAAAGTAAGCAGTCTGGTTGTTTACAACTTCATTGTCCATTTTTGGTTTGTGACGGAACATGATGACAACGTTAGGTTCCACCTGGTGACAATAATGTTAGAACATTTGGATTGAAAAACGAAATGGCCAAGTTTTGTGCATTTGTTTGTTCCTGATTCTTTTCGTTTCTAAAATCGTAAGCGTTGGAGCACAAAGAAATTGGCGAGTAAGCGAATACAATATGACAATATAGCTAGAGTTAAAGTACTCAGCAATGTAATCAGACAATACCTTATATATTTGTATAATAAATAATAGTGATTGGGGCTACACTAGAGACGATTGGGCCTTTTCGTTAAATTTGGTCATTTGTACCTTGGGGAAAAACAAGACTTTAACAATGCTAGATCCTCTAGGGACAAAGGGGATTTAACATATGGAACATATAAGGACCAGGTATTGGAAATGTTTAGGGACAGTAGGAATTTTCGAGGAACGGAGTGGTTCTGAAACAGGCTTTTGTTCTATTTTTGTTTGTTAACACCATTCAAATTTCCAAGACTGATAGTTCATTGTGTCTTCAATTTCCAATCGAGAAAGATGAGTCCTAGCAGACACCATTCAATTTCAGTTATACACAAGTGGAAAGCAATGCCGTGCCTAACACAGCAACTCAATACTTCATCAAAGCAACTATGCTATAACTGCCACAATACCGGCCATGGATACTGATGATGAACGTATCACACCTGACGGATGCGAAAGTGATGCTTCTCGTTATCATGGACTCTTTGCTGGTCTTCATTGTCAGTGTCATCCTTCTCGTGAATTCATTTGACTACCACCCAACGGATGTCGAATCCAAGCCTTCCAAGAAAAATGACCTTCATATCTTGGAAGACCTTCCCACAAAGACTTAGTCAAAACTAGATTTATTTACTTGGACAATGGCAATGAAATCATGTGCTTCGCTTGCCGCGCGTCGCTTCACGAGTGGAAACAGAAAGATTCCGCTTACGTGGAATGCTCCAATAGGTCTACGCCCTGGCACTATTTACCTTTATTAGTACGACATGAATAATCTCTTGACGGATACTTTACAAGAGAACATGTATGGTTTTCCTGTGGAGTAGAGAAACGCATTTACAGAGAGTTTGTCACAATACAACTCCCAGACAACGAACAATTGGATCTAGTAAATGTTAGAACCAATATTACTCGAACGGTATAAGAGGTCTCACTCATTTCAAAATGTTCTAATGGTCAGACATTGATGAATCACACAAGATTCAGAAAGCTGTGGAAGTTATTCATTCTATTCACAAGGTAACCATAATACACCGTGTCTTAGGGCCAGAATCTTTACACGAACAAATCAACGTCTGATCAAGATGTGATGTGTGAGCTACTGACTACGGTAAGGTACTGAAATAAAGCCGCTTCTATTAAAAAAGTACCTCGACTACCTTCAACAAAATTTTGGATAAAGACCAACATGCCACAAACTTTATCATTACTGATACAACAATCGCAGTGGGACGAAATGAGTGACATCATTCAGACTATGGAGGACTACGAGCACTCTTTACGAGAACTGTATCCAAAATCTTTTTAAGATACCCGTATCTAATGAATTCGGATTGACTTGTGGTGTGTGTCTTAGTAACTTCCCTTCTGGGATTTGTGGTCTATTTACAATCTGTACTGTAAGTTACCACCAAAAACATAAGAGTGGTGGTACCTTCAAATGTACACGAAATACGCATTCTGTTAAAAGCCCGCGCTTTCCTCTCGATGATTCTCTACCACTACGAGAAACAAATATTCGTTAACTTTTAGTCACAGAAGATGGTTACGAAAATGTGTGTAGCTCGTGACTTATATCCTCACTGGTCAGAGGAACGTGACTGGAAAAGTTTACGTTTCGTGGTTTGGACCAAAGACGTGGCATTCTTATGCTCAAGATTTGTGATCATGAATTCAAAACGTTTAGTGGAAAACGTACTTTTAAACATGTGTTAGTCATAGTGTCAGAAGAAGAACCCGGGACCGAGGAAAACCACTCCATTTTGGACATGACCATCATTGACATGAACATCCCTGAAAGGCCAAACAGGAAAGACCCCTGTGTGATTTTGGCAAGTGTAGAGCCTCAAAATTGCATTACAAATTATTACTAGGACACAACAACTTCGTAATCTAAAATGTTGTACAGTGTTCTCCATCCACTTTAATAGTTTTGATCTATATTTTATCCATCTATTTAACGAAGTGGCTGCATCTATTTTTATTTTTCGTGTTTAATTTTAAACGTTTGTCCATCTTCGTTACAATAGAGTCATTCCTTTAACTATGGCTACTTCTGCTGTCTCTGCTACCACTTATTAAAGTCATCGACGAAAACATAGATCATGCTAGTTGGGAGGCTTTGTATCTTCGTCGTCCATTTAACATATTAATTGCTGTGATTCAGGCAACACAAAATTTGGCAAATGTATGGGCGCAAATAGACATCAGTTGATCGATCGTCCGCCTCAACGTATCGTCTAGTGTATCAGTCTGCGTACAGTCTCCTGCGAGAAAGTCAAGACGATTACATCGTGTCAGTGGAAGACATTCCTGGCCATCTTCGACGACATGCTAGGAGAAGACGAATAAGAATTTAAACAATTGTTTACGGGCAATCGGCATCATCGTAATGCCAGTGTAATTTACATCATCCAAAATGTGTTCAAAAAAGCAAAGCCCATCGTAACATCAGCCTCAACGTTCATTCTGTAGTTTTCATTAATAGCTGTAGATATAAATAGCAAATTCAAGTATTTGCCAAGTACATCGACGTCTAACTTCATCTGATCAACGTGTGCAACCGATATTACCATCGGAGCATCGTATGTGTCCCCAAGAAATGGCCATCTTTAAGCACCTCTTTGATGCTCCCCAACTTTGACTGTCAAGTGGTGGACTGTGCACGACGGGAGATTGGGTGTACGTTGGCAAAACTAAATGAACTTTCTACAAAGATTACTTATCCAAGTGTACCACTGAATTGTTTCGTGTCACTGGACGAAGATATGTACGATATCGAGGGCATTCTCGATCGAAGGATCTGAAAAGCGGGAAAAAGTAGTGTCAAAAGAAGTAAATGTGCGTTGGAATGGACATCTGCCGATATTATAATCCTTAGTTGACTATTCGCAAGTCATTGACTATACATTTAAACTATCATGACCGTAAACACAACTCAAACCACCACAGTGACCTCTTCTTCACCCAGTTCATCTCTGCAAGATCTTCAAGAACATCCCTTGTGAATGTGGTGTGAAGAACTTGTGCATTAAACGCAAATAGCTTTTTCTGCCGAATAGTTTTTGTTGTGTTTCGTCATCTGCTTTTTCTTTGCCAATCTGAGGTTCCAACACGGAGACGACAAAATTTGGTCCATTTTACTCAGCATGTGCATTGGTTAGCTTCTACCCAAACCTTTTGTGAAGTACTCTATCGGTAATAACAGGAGTCTTGCGACCAACGTGATTCGCCCTCCCAACAGTCACAAAAACAACAATCCTCCATTACACACTCATCTGAACGCCATCAGATTATAGAACTGATGGATCGTTTGCATTTGAAAATGTGGTTGCAAGAAATTAGCTGAAGAATGGAGTGGATGTCTCAATTGAAGCAGTATCGCTTTCCATTTGATGGATGATACTACAAATTAAAAAACAGTCATCGCAGAAGCCAGACACTGCGTACGTCGCATGGAAGTGCTACCTAAAGTGGGAAACTACATCAATCACACGTTGAGCCAAACAACCGCCAAGTATCCGATCCAAGATCGAAGATCATCTGCTCCAAGGATAGTTACCCAAATATTTAATCATTGTCACCGTTAGCAATGCAGCCCTCAACTGACATCCCCCCATCAAAATCCTTTCGAGTTTGAGCATTAGAACGTGTTCAAAATTGAAGTCAGTCGAGATTGCAAGACCTTGTATTCCACACCATCTAACCTAAATTTAAGAAAAATTGAGAATATTATTACTTGAGGTGGTACTTGTCTTCGTACAAATGTACTGGACTGCTAGGAACCAACCATGGATTTCGTACGACGACTTGCAGACAGATATGATTTATAGGCTTTAGATATGACGCCAGACCAAGGCAGGGACGAGGGATATTTCCATCCTATAAAATCTGTTCAGCTTTATGTTGCTCTTGAGTTTGCTAAATCTCTAGCCGAGCGGAGCGTCATCTTGTATGCCGAATTCAACAATACAATATAAATCAACACTCTGACAGATGTCGCTTTCGATTATTAAAAGTTATGGACAATTCCTATATCTATTTAAATGGTGGAATGTATTTGGAAATGGAATGTAATGATATAGATAACCCACAAAAAAGACAACGAGAACATGTTGATGTCCAGACGGCCAGACGAAGAAGACTATTTAGTCTCCTGGTTTGCTATGAGACTGTCACAGTATATAACGGCACTGACCGAGGAAGATTACTAATGATGTCAAAATGATCATCCCAGTCAAATTCAACACGATCAATGTCTGAACATGAGTCAATACGAAAAAAATTTATCTGGAGGACGCTTGGGGTCTCATCTCAGAAGAATCAGAGTTGCATGAGTGGTATAACGATGTCCGTGAACATTCTTTCCCTCTATCGACCGATCTAAAGATTAGTTGTATTGAAGCTCTCTTTCCGAAGAGTACAGAGACAAATTTACTTGACAGTTAAGCAAGAAATCAGAATTGTCCTGATGAAAATATATGTGAAAAATATAGCAGAACAAACTGGATAACTGGGAACATTATTGTCTTTTAAAAGACACGTTGTAAACAAGTTGGATAACTGGGGATATTATTGCCTTTTAAAAGACACGTTGTAAACAAATTGGATAACTGGGAACATTGTTGCCTTTTAAAAGACACGTTGTAAACAAATTGGATAACTGGGGACATTATTGCCTTTTAAAAGACACGTTGTAAACAAATTGGATAACTGGGAACATTATTGCCTTTTAAAAGACACGTTGTAACCTATTTCTTGGAATCGTGTCGTGTGTTCTAAGATGAATTCCTCACCGCAAAAGTAAAGATCATAAAGTGTATGTCATTAACACGATAATAATCATCTCCCAAGAACCCACTGGGTTGCCGTCTTCTTTCTCCGCGATGGATATATGGATTATTTTGATTCGTATGGATTACCGCCTTTTGAAGACGATATAATCGACTTTATGATAAAAGCCAGTTCCATAATGTGAAATTAAAAGGCACAGATTGCATGGTGTGTGGAAAATATTTCGTGTATTTTCTTCATCAGCGCAGCCTTGGATATCCCTTAGAACAATTAGTTGCTCATTTTTGATCGTCTATCTTCTTGAAACGATGCAAAAGTAAATAGATTGTTGTGACCTATGTGGATATAGCTGGTCTTTAAGCTAGGAAACGTAGTGTACATCAATGGCTTCATGACTTCTATTAGTGGAAGTCTCAATTGACTTCACAACTTTGTCAACCTTGCTAAAAATGTGTTATTTTATATTGTATGAATTGCTATATTATGTGTTGGTTACTTGTAGGTTCATTAAAATGTTATATTTTGATAAAGTGGTAGTTTATTTTAAATATTTCTATTATTATGCGTGCTCTTTGACTTTTCACCATCCCTAACCATGAGATAAGCTATAGTATTCCTACTCTAAAATAGTAGGGATGTTTTCAATCGGGTCTGTGCTTGAGCCCTCTAAATCGAGGTGGTCTCCAGTCTGACCATCCATCATTATTGTGTAAACCTATGAAGATGTCTTCAAGGCTAGCAAATCTGAACGAATCCTACGTGAACATTCGTTGTGTTAGGCAAAACCTAATACACAAGTCTGATTTGACTGAAAATGTATATATTTTAAAGTGGTCTAAGACCAAGTTAAATAGGGTGTTAAAGACAACATATGAAAGTAGGAAGAAGAATCTAACTAGTAGAAAATCATCATCATCTCGCTTTGTAGAATATAAAATTGACAGGAAAGGTATTCCACCTCCCTCAAAGTGAAAACTGGAATGATGAAGCAACTATTCTCCCGACCACACCTATCATTTGGAATAATGCAGCCGGCATTGCATGTGCAGTGCCAAATCTGGAAGGTACAGACATTAACCAGGTTAATTTGGAAGTTTTAGAAAGTCCCTCTCAGAGCTAACTAGATCCCAGGAAAAGAGATACTAATCAAACTGCCGAAAATATGCGTACGTGTTTATATGTGATTTTTCTTCCTTAGCAAAATACACTTATACCTAAACACAACATTTTTTATATTAGTGTGTTGTTTGCATATAAGTTTGTTTTAGGTGAGCACTCATATCACTGTGAACTGTTTGATAAGAGATATGGGTAGACGGTGATAGGTAATGTTTTTCTTCACGTCCGTGCTTGAGGCATATAAAATGTTGAGTTCGTCAATAGCTCTATATATAGGCTAAGATTTCCCACCATTACAAGGACACGACCGATAGGGAAGGGTAAAATCAGGAACCTCCCACCTGATAGCCCGAACTCCCAGGAGCGGAGTAGACCGATTAGCCGGACGCACACAAAGACCGAAAAGTAACCTGGTAAAGGCTACAATCACAAAAGTGAACGGAACGGACAAACAATTAGCGATGGACAGGCCGGGCCGCGCGGCCAACTGTTCGAAAATAAGCCTACAACCTATGTCTTCACTTTGGTCTGGAAGACCCAACATTAAAACGAGATCCTTTGGAAAGGCGGTCAAAATTAAAAACCAATCATTGTCAAAGCGGAGATAAATGTCAAAATTAGGTGACATACACCTAGAAATTGATTTTTTTAGAACCACATAAGTACGCTAAGCACGCAAAATTCAACCTCATCAAAATATATTCAAAATTCACAACTCAGGAACATTTGGATAATTGAATAGGTGGCTAACACATCATTGGTATAGGGACACCCGTAGGAAAAATTGGTTAAATTTGACACAATAGTCCACCTAACTGAGATAAAGTTAGATGGACTTAGACATTGCGGACTTTGGTAGACGGGAGTTGAGGCGGAAAGCCGGTAGGCTCTGTTACAATACGCTTCAAAAGGTCTTCCTTGGGTCAGGAAAAGGCCTAGCACCAAGGCCAAGTGCCATCTGAAATGGATTGTAGTCAATGCCCGAGACTGCAAGCAGTCGAATAAGCCTTAGGGCAGTAAGCAACTTAAAACCCGTTACCTTACCTTATGGCGACATATTAAAGCGAAGCTAAAATGCTAATGTGTGGCATAGATCCAATAGATTTGTAGCACTTTCGACCCTTATAAGTACGTTTTGTATGCTAAATTCAAACATGATAATATTCCGAATTCACAACTGTGACAATTGGCCAATTGCTTATGTGGCTTACACAAAATTGGTAAAGAGACACCCGTAGGCATATATGGGACAATTTGATATGTAAGCCTGCCTGACTGAGATAAAGTCGGATGGGCTTTATCATTGAGGATTTGGTGGGTCGGGACTTAAGGCCGTGGTGGGAGGCATAGTTGCTGATATGCCATTTGGGGCAGGGTAGCACGTCCAAATGGTGACTTGAACTAGTTCCAGAAAGTCCCAGTTCTGGGGCCATGTGCTCTCTTAAAGAGATCACCGCCCAGCCTGTGGCCGCAACCAGTCGCAATAGCCGATAGAGACAATACGCGACTATAATATGAAGTAAGTAATCGGGCGATGTACATTGATATGGAAAACTTTCTAACAAGTCAAAAAGTATCACAAGAGCGGGGCAAACGTGCTTACTACCTGAAAAATTTCACCCCAATTGGAGCTTACTAGGTCCCACAATCTTTAACATCATGATTAATGACCTTGACTTAGAACTTAAATATAAATAAAATTTATGCATCACAATTTGCTGATGACAGCGGCACCTTGAGAGCAGGCAACTCCGATAGTTAGCAAGTAATCGACAAAATTAAGCAAAGTTTAGACAACATAGGGAGGTCGGCAGAAATATTGGGGTTTAATATTTCAGACAAAAAAGAGTATATGTTATTTTCACAAAAAGAGTATATGTAATTTTCACCCCGAAACGAAAAAACGACTTAATATACTTTAAACTTTATATAAAAACTATCAACTTTGTTAAAGTAGTAAAGTTCCCAGGCATAATCTTGATGAACTCCTTAACTTGAGGCTCCATATAAACCACCTAATTAAAATTTGTAATAAAGACTTAAACTTGTTACGAAACATTACATGGATTATACGGGGATACGACCAAGGAACATTTTTAACCATATGTAGATTTCTCATAAGATTGAAAACGGATTACGGTTGTCAAGTATATAACACAACTAATCAACAATATTTGTATAAACTGGATACCATTGAAAGAAAAGAACTGATTATTTGCGCTTGTACTCTTCCATCCACTTCTATTGATGATCTCCAAGTTCTCACTGTGGAACTACTATTGCAGCTATGACTACAAGAGTTCCTTTTAAGATATGCAGCACGTTTAACACTCCACCCAAACACGCTCGAAAATTCCATACATTTAATGCAACAAATCGTTCCAGTCGTAAGCTAGTTCCAAATAGCCCAGAAGGGAAACTAATTAAGGAGCTAATTATATAACTACAAATAACGGAGTATCATTGTAGAATCCATGAAATGCCATTGGCAATCCCCTTGGATAAATTCTAGACCAGTTATAAATACTAAATACTAAAACTACCAAACATGGCAACAAGTTTGAACAAGAGCAAAACAGAACCGCCTATCCCGAAATGCAATACTCAAATATAATCAAGATTACCTGATCAACTCTCCACTTTTACAGCATAATTATGGTCCGTTCTGGAAGCTCTGGAATGGATTAAACATAACAAAATTTAAAAAATGAATAATAATAAACAACCCACTTAGTGTCATTATATCAATATAATTAAACCTTTAATGTGGTAAACACACTATACGACCATCAGGCACCGTTGCACAAGGTGGCAAAATAAATACACAATTAAGCAATATGACCCAAACTTATCATTTCACAGATAGTCAAAACACCCAAGACCGTCTGGCCTCGCCGTACATGTGGTAAGTAAAACAGAAAGAAATGTAAGGTCCCAAAACAAATGCATATTGTAACACCCCGTGTGTTATATATCAAAAAGACCAGAGTTCGGGACTTAAAATGATTTTAATAAATAAAAATATAAGTGAGAGAGAACGTGCTATTCAATCTATCATAGTGACTTGGCTAACATAGTGTCTGTCAGAACACTAATAATTTTAGATAATATAGAGCAGACTTGTTTGTCTAAATGCCAAAAGATAGCGTTATAATACAATATGTCATGATGAATTCAATTATGTTATTATAATGGATGTAACACATTCTGGCATGGTAGCGTGAATTAAATGAAAATAAATAATTTTAGTACAGAGCAGTGTGGTGTGAGATAGCAGCGGCTTTATAAAGAATTATATGATAATTCTAAGGCATTTAAATTCAATAATAAATCTACTTAAAATTTCTCCTAACAATACTATTAAGTTTTGGGGTTATGTAAAAATTATATAAATTATGATTTTAGAATATGTGGCCGAAATCCTTTTTCTATCTAGATGTTCATACTTTGCCGCTCTGACAGCTATCTGCCAGTGCACTGTTGTGCACTCATATTTATAGCCGCCTATTTACGTCACATGACCTTAGCTAGCCAATCATTGTTTGTCCTTCCCAGGGCTAGCTATGGCGGTAACCAAGTCAACTGTTCAAACTGCATGGAAAACTTCCTCTGAACATGAAATCTAGATTGCGTTAAGATGTCCTCTCAATGTCCGTTGTGTGCGTTTTTACTTTTAACCCTATTTGTCTATTCATACCTGCAATTACTTTGAACTAAACGAAACGGACAAGTGAATTTCAATGTGAATCGAGCGCGAGTACAACGTACTGGTGATGCATTTAGTTGTAATACGGTTAGAAATAGTCCCTGATAAGTGGATTCTATTTCTGAACATTAAAGTAAAATAACAAATTCTACACGATCAAGAACTTACAATAATAACAACAACATCAGTTCTAACTTATTGTGCAAAAAGTCTGACAATGAAATGTGATTCTTCGCCTGGCACATTGATTCCATCCCTTTCTTTCATCTCCGCTATTCCAGTAACAAAACTCACCGGGTGGGTGAAGTCACACCTTTATGGACTAGCATCATATTTCTGGCTTTGATATTCCAAAACCATGGGAGGTAAGATAATTAGTTTCCTAAACAATTCATGTGAAATTCCAACACGACACATGCACGGTCCAACATGGAAATGATTTGGGCACAATGACTATTAACACGTGAACTTCTTTCTACTTAATGTTGATGTCCCATGGCTTTTAGCACTATTTTTGTATTCTAGATGAAGTCCTTGACACATTCATTAATACTCGCAATAAAAGCGTGACATTACGATGACCAGAGCAAGGTTTTATACTCACATTTAGTATAAAACTCACAGTACACATTTATAAGAGATGCAGGCGGCAATCTAAACAATGTTGGGTGGGTGGCACACGTTCAGGAAGGACACATATGGTAGATGTTTTCAGTGAGAGATAAAATCCACATGTTCAAATATGCTATAGTCTTGTAGGTCAAACATCATCTCACCTCTCAACGATTAACATCATACAATCTTTCACACATTAACTGGAAATTGTTTATGCATGCAGAACTCATTTCACAATACCATTAAGGTATTATAACATACTGAACTGCATCAAGCTTTTCAGGTATTATTTCATGCTTTTACTTTAGCATTATTATCATTGTTATAAAAAGAAATGTAGTTCTTAATAGTGCTCAGTACTTTATTTTTGTTGAATTTGGTATTACAATATATAAGGTGCTGTAAGCCAAAGACCATCACTGCCTGCCATATAAAGTTGCAAACCTAACTTTAGTCACAGACAAAGCAACACATATAATGTGCCGCCATATTAAGTATCTCCACCTGATTTACAAAAAATAGCCCGTGGTCTTTCAAAGTCATGCAACTTTTAGGCCATGATACTCACTATATACCTTCCTGTCGACTGGCACCAAGACATTATAATTTACTGCTCGCATAAAATTCTGGGGAGAGTGACTCAAATTCCGCTCCTAAAGAATGATAAAAATGTTGAGAGTTTGGTTCCAATTTACCTTCTCCCGAAATAATTAAATAGCAGAGCAGTGGATGCGGACTTATTTAGTCAACAATGCTAGTAACTAATCCCGCCAATCGTCTGTCCCGTGGAGCATTGGGGTATGTGGCTCTTCTTACTTCACCTACCATCAATTAAGGAGCCTGCTGCGCTGGCACAAACTCATCGCACATGTCTAATGAGGCGCATGCAACGTTCAATCAATCAATCAATCAATCAATCAATCAATCAATCAATCAATCAATCAATCATCCAATCAATCAATCAATCAATCAATCAATCAATCAATCAATCAATCAATCAATCAATCAATCAATCAATGTCGTCATTTTACCAATCAATCAATAAATCAATTAATCAATCAACGTCGTCATTTTACCAATCAATCAATAAATCGATCAATCAATCGATCAATCAATTAATCAATCGCGCTATTCAAAGTTCATGAACAAAATAAATGACAACCAATCACATCAACAAACTGTAGAAGTTACAAAAAGTGGTGTCTGTTTATGAATTGTAGAGGAAATGTTGGATGGTTTGAAGAAGGATGCTATAGTTCTCACAGAGTACAAATAAAGACCAATACCTTAAGAAAGGCCAAGGAAAGACTCAGCCGATAAAAGAGGAAAAGGGAGGAGAAGTGGGACAAAGAGGAAAAGGAACAAATGAGAACCGACAATGCTAAACTTGAAAAGCAAGAGGAGAATGAGAAAAAAAAGAAACAGGAATATCAGAAGAGGAGGAAGAGAAAGAGAAGAACGAAAAAAAAAACGTAGTGGATAAGATGAGAAGATGGTGGAAAAGAAGAAGGGAAGAGAAAAATTAGAAAAGCGGCCATTTTTAGGGCCACTCCATTGCCTCGAAAAGATATCCATTATCTCTTGTTTGTGTCATATGGCATTGTCTCTATGTCTTTGTCTCTAACCCCGTCTAATTCCCTGTTTGTATATATGTCTCGATTTGTCCCTAGAGCAGCGCGTATTCAGGTCATACCCTTGTCACTGTTCCACTAGAATGAGGTCATCCACTGGTGACATTGTTGTCAGTGTTCAGTACCGTGACGTCATCCCTATTAAATTATATTGTCGCCAGGGTATAAATAATCAACTTTAACATTAAGGTCCCAATGTCCCTAAGGTACCCAATCCATTACTAACAATAATTAAGTTTAAACGTTTTTAAAAAATGTAACCGAATATTAACATTTAACTTGTTTAAGATCAGCAAGTCATGATTTTCTCAACATTGTATAAAAAATGCATTTCTATACAATTTACAAAATACTGGTTTCTTTAAATTGTAAAAAAAATACGTTTTTATTCTATGACTTGTACACATTATTAGTTTAGCTAAATAAAACCATTATGGGTTTCATAAAATTAACAAATTATGTCCTTTATAGTGGCATATTTACCTAATTTTGCGGCTTCATTTTGATTTAAATTAAATTAAAGTAGTTTTAACTCTGCTAATAAGCCCAATCTCTTTATTATTC
This sequence comes from Potamilus streckersoni, assembly GCA_016746295.1. Classification (NCBI taxonomy): domain Eukaryota; kingdom Metazoa; phylum Mollusca; class Bivalvia; order Unionida; family Unionidae; genus Potamilus; species Potamilus streckersoni. The sequence continues at coordinate 57,010 of JAEAOA010001375.1, read as the reverse complement.
GTAATAACTGCTAAACCACTGACATCGGTATCACATGCAATATGTTGCTTTTAAAAATACTTTATAATCTCCAAATACTGGGAATTTGCTTTTGTCACTCATGCGACAGAGAAATAAGATTGTTTTGCTAACATACATTTTTTTTATCTCAGTCTGGTTATCTCAGTAATGGTCTCCATGCGCTAGAAAGACCTACTTTTGGAAAGAAGAAAAACATCACTCATAAAGCAGCGTAATTTTCACACATACTCACACACATACACACATACACAAACCAGTGCAAAGTTATTCTATATGATAGACACATGCAGTACACATCACTAGCTACAAAATTTTAAAACTCTCTCAGAAGTAAATGCAAAACCGGCGACAACCAAATGTGTGCTACAAACAAATTGGTATCTTAAACTTTCTCAAACACCCCTAATCCACCCCCAATATCCCAACCCTTGCATAATACACCCAATTCACCCCAACACCCACAATCTTCCTCAACAACTTCAATCCGCCCACAACACCCTCAATTTGCCCCAATACCCCCAATCCGCCTCAAAACCCTCAAACCGCCCCAAAACCCTCAAACCGCCCCAACACCCTCAAACCGTCTCAAAACCCCAAATCCTCATATTCTCCCAAATCCATCCCAATTGAGTGAAATATAAAAGTGCAATTTCAAATTAAGACTCAGGCATTTGCCAATATGAGTGGTTTATTTCATCGGTCAACGTTAAGAGTGCTTCATTTCATCAGCCCACACGAGAAATTGTTTATTCCATCAGTCCACACCAAAAGTGGGTCTTGTGATTATTCCACGTTAAGAGTGGTTCGTATCATCAGCCCACACCAAAAGGGGTTCATTTCATCAGTCAACGTTAAGCATGGTTTATTTAATCAGTCCACACCAAGAATGGACCATTTCGTCAGTCCACACTAAAACTGGTTCCTTTCATCAGTCCACACTAAAAGTGGCTCATTTAATCAGTCCACACTAAAAGTTGTTCATTTCATTAGTCCACACCAAAAGTGGTTCTTTTCATTAATCCACGTTAAGAGTAGATCATATCATCAGGCAACAGAATAAGTGTTTCCTTAAAACAGTCCACATTAAAAGTGGTTCATTTCATCAGTTCAAACCAAGAGTGGCTAATTTCATCAGCCCACACCAAGAGTGGCTCACTTCATCAGCCCACATAAAGAGTTGTTCATTTGATCAATCAACACCAAAACTAAACGTTGCTCAATTCATCAGTCCACACCAAGAGTGATTCATATAATCAGCCCACACCAAGAGAGGTTCGTTTCATCAACCCACATCAAGAGTGGTTTATTTCATCAGCCAACAGTAAAAGTGGTTCATTAAATCAGTCCACAATAAAAGTGGTTCATTTCATCAGCCCACACCAATAGTGTTTCATTTTATCAGTCCACATTAAAAGTGATTTATTTCATCAGCCCACACGAAGAGTGGCTCATTTCGTCAGCCCACACCGATAGTGGTTCATTTCATCAGCCTTCACTAAAAGTGGTCCATTTCATCAGTTCACGTTATGCGTGGTTCACTTCATCAGTCCACACCAAGAGTGGTTCATTTCATAAGTCCACACTCTAACTGGTTTATTTCATCAGTCCAAAGTAAAAGTGGCTCATTTCATCAGCCCACACTAAAAGATGTTCATTTCATCAGTCTACATCAAGAATGGTTCATTTCATCAGCCCACACCAAGAGTGGTTCATTTCGTAAGCCCATAGTGAAAGTGATACATTAAATCAGACCACACTAAATGTGGTTCATTTCATCAGCCCATACTAAGAATGACTCATTTCATCAGTCCACACCAAGAGTGGCTCATTTTAGTTGGTTGGCTTCCGTTAGACTCGAGAGACGATGGAAATGCGCCCATGAAAGGTGTCCTAGTTTGTAGCTGTTCAGCGTCTTCTGTGACTGTAAAGTCCCACAGGGGAGTGGCAATCCTTGATACGGTTGCTACACTTGAAGTATGAATCAGGTATTGGCTTGTTTGGAACTGTATCCTCTACCTCTGAGATCTTTTCTCATCAGCGTGCTGTCGTAACTTTCCCCTCTGGCTTTCAGACCTGTGTATTGAGCATGTCGCTAGCTGGACTTGTTGAGGGCAAGCTCTTTCCAGGTGTTGACCTCTATTCCAAGAGCTTTCATATCCGGCTTGCAGAAAGCCATGAAGTGAAGATGTGGCCGTCCTATTGATCTTCTGCCTGAGGCAAGCTTAGAGTACAGAAGGTCTTTGGGGATCCGTCCATCATCCATTCGATGCACATTACCCACAGCCATCTGATGCGACGTTGGCGGAGGAGTGTGACCATGCTGGGAAATTTTGGCCTGTTGAAGCACCTCGTTGTTTGTCACACGATCGCTCCAGGTGATCCCGAGTATGCGACGGAGACAACGCATGTGAAAGGCATTCAGTCGTTTCTCCTGAGAGGCGTACAGGGTCCAAGTTTCGTGGCATACAGGAGAGTGCTTAACACGCAGGCACGGTACACGGAGATCTTAGTGTTTAATATCAGCTTGCTGTTGTTCCACACTCTCTTCGGCAATCTAGAGAGAGTTATTGACGCCTTTCTAATCCGCTTGTTGAGCTCGGCATCGAGTGCGAGTTTGTTGGTGATGGTAGAGCCAAGGTAAGTGAACTCACTGACTACTTCTAGTTTGTAGTTGTTAATGGTTATGCTAGGAGGGTCTGCGTCTTGAGCCATCATATTGGTTTTCGTTAGGCTCATGGTCAACCCGAATTCATCACATGCGTTAGCAAAGCGGTTCATCATGCGTTGTAGTTCAGCTTCTGTATGAGTGACTATATCAGCATCATCTGCAAAGGGCATGTCCCTAATGGTTGCTTTCCTTAATTTGCTCATTGCCCTCAGTCGTGCCAGGTTGAACAGTCTGCCATCTGAACGCGTGTGCAGGTAAATCCCTTCTGTGGACGTCCCAAAGGCGTGCTTGAGGAGGACAGCGAAGAAGATGCCAAAGAGCGTGAGGGCAAGAACACAGCCTTGTTTCACTCCGCTGTGGATATTGGATGGTTCGGACGATGAGCCATCATACTGCACAGTGCCTTTCAAGTCTTCATGGAAGGACTGAATCATGCTTAACAGCTTTGGATAGCATCCAATCTTCGTCAGGATTTTGAAGAGTCCGTCTCTGCTGACCAGATCGAATGCTTTGGTGAGGTCTATAAAAGCTAGGATGATGGGACTTTGTTGTTCTCTGCATTCCTCCGGCAGTTGCCTGATGGATAAGATCATGTCGATTGTGGACCTCTCTGGGAGGAATCCACAATGAGACTCTGGATACACTCTGATGGCAAGCGTCTGCAGTCTGTTCAGGATGACTCTAGCGAAAACTTTTACCCACGATGCTGAGAAGTGATATGCCCCTGTAGTTGTCGCAGTCACTTCTGTCGCCCTTGTTCTTATAAAGGGTTAGGATGTTGGCGTCTCTCATATTCTGAGGCACTGCACCTTCATCCCAGCACTGGCAGAGAAGATCATGAAGGTGTTTCAACAGCACACTGCCGCCACACTTGATGACTTCTGCTGGGATGCCATCCTTTCCTGGGGCTTTACATGTGCTCAGTTTCTCTAATGCCAGGTTTAGTCAAAAAAGGGAGGTTTTCAATGGCTTTGAGGGCATTGTTGGTCACGTTATTCTCTCTGGAATACAGTTCGGAGTAGTACTCCACCCAGCGCTCCATCTGTTTGCCCTTGTTATGAATGATATCTCCTGCAGAAGACTTCAGTGGAGCTATCACTTTCTTCGTTGGACCCATTGCTTTTTATGCCATTATACATGCCTCTGATGTTTCCGTTGTCTACTGCTGACTGGCCGCTCTGACAGAGTAGAAGCCAGTATTCATTAGCGCATTTCCGTGCTAACCTCTGCACTTTGCTTCTGGTAGACCTCTATGCATGTAGTGTCCTCTCACAGGGTGAACGCTTGAATTTCAGATGGGCACTGCAACGTTCTTCTATTGCTGGCATGAGTGTGGCAGAATTGACGTCAAACCAGTCATTGTTCTTTGTCTGCTTCTTACCAAAGATTCTTGTAGCTGCATTGTACACATTATCTCTGATGTTGTCCCATCTCTCTTTAGCACTGCCGTAGGAAGGTTCTGAACTGAACGCCTTGGAGAGGTATTAAGTGAATTTTTCAGCCTTGTCTGGATATGACGTCTTGCTCACATCGATGTGTGGTTTACCCACTTGCCTAGAATGGTGGATTTTCTTTGGTTGAAGCTTAAATTTACAGCAGACTAGAGAGTGATCGGTGTCGCAGTCAGCGCTGTGGAATGTACGAGTAAGCTGCACACCCTTCATGGCTGAACGTCTTGTGATAATCAAGTCCAACGGATGCCTGTGTTTGGATCGGGGATACCTCCAAGACACTTTGGGCTGTGGTTTTGTCTGAAAAAATGAATTGGTGATACTGAGGTTGTGGTACGAGCACATTTCTAGTAGGAGTTGCCCGTTTTCATTCATCTTCCCAATGCCAAACTTGCCGAGACACGAAGCGCAGGAGTCGTGATCGGCACCCACACTAGCGTTGAAGTCGCCCAGTAATATCAAGTTCTCTTCCTTCGGAGTTTTGTTGATGAGCGAGTCGAGCTCGTTGTAAAACGCATCCTTGGTATTTGTGGTGGCGCTGAGTGTGGGAGCGTAAACACTGATTAGACTAACTAGCCCGGTTGTGGTGTGGAGCCGAAAAGATAGCAGTATTTCATTTCCTTGTTGGCAGGGTTGTAGCATAGCCAGCAGAGAGGTTCTGACAGCAAAACCAACACCATACTCCATAATTTCGTCTGAGCTCTTTCCTTGCCAGAAGAACGTGTAGTTCTTTTCTCTGATGGACTTAGAATCAGGTAGCAGTGTCTATTGAAGTGAGGCGATATCGACATGGAGTCTTGCGAGTTCGTCGTTGATGACTTTAATCATACGAACATCACTGATAGCCTGGAGATCATTTGAAATCCCTGTCAGCATAGTCCGGACGTTCCAGGTACCTAGCTTGAGGATTGTTGATTTTCTTGTTTTTCTTTTGTTTTTTCTTGGTGCTTGTTGCTCATTATATCAGCCCACAAAAGTAGTGGTTCATTTCATCAGCCCACACGAAAAGTGGTTCATTTCAGTCCACACTAAAAGTGGTTCATTTCATCAGTCCACACAAAAGTGGTACATTTCATCAGTCCACACTAAAAGTGGTTCATTTCAGTAGTCCACAAAAAATTGGGTACATTTCGTCAGTGCGCACTAAAAGTGGTTCATTTAATCAGTCCGCACTAAAAGTGGTTCATTTCATTTGCCCACACCAAGAGTCGTTCATTTGCCCACACCAAGAGTGGTTCATTTCATAAGCCCACACCAAGAATGGCTCATCTCATGAGTCCACAGCAATAGTAGTTCATTTCATCAGTCAGCACTAAGAGTGGTTCATTTCATCAGCCCACATCGAGAGTGGTTCGTTTCATCTGCCAACACCAAGAGTGGTTCATTTCATCAGTCCACACTAAGAGTGGTTCATTTCATCAGTCATGTTGCCTATCATTGCACAAGTAATTTTAACATTTGCTATATTTCCGGCTAAGAAATTATTTTTTTTTCTCCTAGAAATTCATGAATTTGAAATCTCCCGATAGTCATAACATACTTCATTATTTTTGTTATTGGTGTTGTTGTTTGTTGTTATTGTTGTTGTTGTTGTTGTTGTAGGGTTTGTTGTTTGTTGTTATTGTTGTTGTTGTTATAGGGTTTAACGCAATTTTTCAACACAAGACAATGCCAAACATGGCGGCCAGTTTAGCTGTTGTAGGAAGAAACTGGAAATGTCATGAACCATCGACCCACGAGAAGCTACCGACAAGTTTTCTCACGTACACTTCGAACCCACGCTGACAGGTAAAGATGGAAATGATCCGGAACAATGTGCGCTTGTGACCACTAGACCCCTCTGGACCCCTCGTAAGAACTGTGTACACAGTTTTGTACTTTATATTATGGTACCGTTGCCTATCATTTAACTTTCTCCATATTAGTACTGATGAAAGATACAACTTACCAGTAAAAAAAAGTATTATTTACTTAATATTATTTTCATATGAAAGCCATAGATTAAATTTGATAATACAGTTATAATATAAAATATGTTGTTTCTAGTTTGCTTTTGTTTAAACTTGTGTCATTAGTGCCCTTATATAAATAACTCCGCTATATTTACAAAACATTAGCACGTTGATTCAGGACCCCATGATGAATTTTCCAACAACTAAAACTTTTTTGCTTGATTCTAGTTTTCTTTTCTAAGAGTGGCAAATATCGTTACAACTGTCATAATAATTACTCAAATTTTATTAACAGACGAAAAGTCCTGACGCACATTACATAAAATGAGATGCAGTAATATTACCTGATTAATATTGCATTTGTTAAATCTGCTAACTATATTGCAAAATTTGGGAGGGGCTTTTTTAAAGAGAACAAATGGGTAAGACAAAATTAATCAATGTTGGTGTATTTGTATAAAAATCCCAGTTGTGGAATTGCATTATCTGTCACACAAATAAACTAAATCTTGAGTGTGATTTCCTTGTCAAGGTACAAACTCCAACATTGATAATATTAATCAAACTGTCATATTATTGAGATACCATAATTTCTTGTTATGCAAGGAATTAGTGTTTTTAAGTAATTCTCCTCTTAGCTTATTATGAAATGATTTTGCTAGTTAGTTTCAGCACTTTAATATATGCTGACCATTTATGGTAAAAATTCTCTTCATCGGGTCCAATTTATTGGCGGACGCACTGAGATCAATGAAGATGACCGATAGTCTTGCCTACTTTACGGAGGCATCAGCCCTAGTGATGACTGTTATTTCGCATTGTTGTGTATTATATATACTGGAGTTGTGCTTTTATCGCGATAGAAAACGAATAGACTACTTGATGTAGAAAGCTACAATTCATATGTATAAATACATTTACATAAGATGTTACATTTTAGATATAAAAGTTACCGTATTGATTCAAACGTAACATCTTCAACTCTGGAAGTTCCGTCTTTTAAAATATAATCTAGATAATTAACTATCGAATGATATAAAGATTAACAAAAATGCATCAGCATATAATATTTCAGAATGATAAAAGTATTTGCATTAATTTACGAACGGAAATATAACTTCTTCGTTTTCCAAAGATGACCGCCTGTCTGCAGACTGTAGTTTCTGTCTGCCTTTGCATTTCGCGACAATCCTGATACCTGTTCTTTGAAAATACGGGCGACATTATACATAAACATTTGTCGTAGTATCATTTTCATATATAATGATAAACGTCAGCAGAACGGAATTATGCCGACCTAGCGATCCTTATATTAATGTTACAGAACACTAAATTCACAGATGTAGAATGTCGGAAGAAAATTATAACTCATTTGAGCAATGCAAAAGAGTTTGCAATCCATCCTTAGAAACCATTTTTTAACATATTATGATTATACTATTTATGATTATATGAGTTAAAATTGGTTTTAATACAATTTCTTAAAATAAATCAATCGTAACAGTAGTACTATATAACGTGGTATTTAAGGTTTATGATCCTTCTAAGAGTCTCTCCTGAAAGTTAAACGTTAACATTTTTGTTACCAGCCTTTTTTAGCTCACAATTATGACTACCATATTTCCAACAAAATTATGTTTTGTTCAGGAGAGGGAGGTCTCTGAGATAGGAACAACTCAAATACCTATTACAATCCTATACTTATTAGACAAAATTTCATATCAAACAAGTGAAACATTATATATGTTATTCTCAATCCAGCATGCTAGGTTTGATCTAACAAACAGATTATGTAAGAGATGTAATTCATTCAAATCAGCGTCAGGTCATACTGGTATAACACCTAAAATAATTAGCGATTGCCTTAAAAAATTTGCGTACTATATATCACCAAAATATGGATCAGCTTGGATATTCACAACTGAAAACGATATGAGAATAGTGGGTTGATGCAAGGATACTTGTCGATACTATTGTCATTTTATTTGATATCGATATTGCTAAAGCTACACAAAATTAAATATATAATGTTTTAACCTATATTCTCTGATAATCCTTTTCATCCCTCCTGACTCATTGGCAAAATATATGTTAACACACTATCAATAATATTGAACTTGCGTATTAAATCGTCATATTATATTTTATACCACGCAAAAAAAGATAATATTTGATCAAATAAATTTTTATAAGTGATACTTGTTGTTTTCCAAGCATTAATTATAGTCGCAAATCGAATCTTAAATTTTTACAAGCTGTTGCAAGAGAAACACCAACACCAGATATTATTAACTAAAACTGATTAAATGATACTCCACTTGAAATTACACCAGACTCAGCCATTAACATCGGTAAATATTAATATTTTGTTATAGCATTTGTAATATTTGTCACACACCAAAGTTAATTTATAATAATATCGGTAATACTGAATTAGAGCATCCACATCTTGATTTGGAAACTTTTCTGGAATATGATTAAAATAAACAATATTTTTTCATTATGTAATATTTGTTTACATATTCTATACTGTCATCTAAGTAATTAATTCAGAAGTTTCAGCTACAGATTCCAGACGCCACCAGTAAGTCACTGTTGTTAATCTTTTATCAATTGGTTCCATTATAAATTCTTATTCAGAATCTTTATTTAATAATATCGATACAACTCCAGAAAATTTGTTAGTTGAATTACATCATGGAACTGTTGTAAATATACCTAATATTTTAAGGCTAAATACGGACAATCTATACACGCCAGTAACTTTTGTGATATGCTTGATAGTGTTATTTTGCCGAGTCTATGTTGCTGATTTTGATGATACTGTGTATACATATATTGTTATCTCGTCCGTGAGGAATTTTAACAAGGTTAGCTTTTTTGAACGATATTAGGAATTCCACTGACAATATATTTGAGTCTTTTGTTAATATGAGAGAGTTTGATATCTACAACTGGTGGACTAAAAACAATTCATTTATATCTCCAGCAAATATATCATAGTATTTGAAACTGAAACAAAATCTTTCGGATATAGCTCAGCCAGTCTCTTAATGTAGTTCATTCTTATAATAATATTCTATCTAATTAATAGATACTATGCTTAGAGAAATAAAATAACATCAGCGAGTTAATATACTAAACCACAAAAAACTAGCCGATGCAATAAGAAATTGTTTATAGGACAGATTGTATTTTTTTGTTATAATAACAACAGGTTATTCTGACAGTTTTGTAAAGAGCTGCAGAATTAATAAAACTTGATACAAATAAAATGATAACATTACGACGATGCAGTGGAATTTGGTCATAATTGTGTTTCTCGGAACAATCTGGAGAATATTATTAATCATCGTATTTAAAGATAGATCTGTCAAAAGTCAGCATGGACGTTGCAGATCGAATTTTGCTGTTGGCGACATATATTACTCTCTGAGAATGAATTTTATTTTGCAGCAGTTGTTAATGAGCTTGATAAAGATTCTGGCAATTGCGCTAAACTAAAGAGTTGCTTCGGCGAAGACTATCTCGTTCTTACAAAAAGGTATCTTTTCTTAAGCGTATCTTGACGATTGGAGCAGTTTTAATGAAAATTATCTGCCTGACAAAGATACATTTTACTCGCAACTCAAAAATAAAAATATCACACATGATTAATACAAATATTCACAAGATATTTGGAATAAATTCAGTTCCTAAACATTTGGTTATTATGACGATTTATGTTTGAAAACAAATGTATTATAGCAAATATTTTCGAGAGTTTTCGTTAAGATATTCATACAATTTATGGACTAGAACCCTCTTGCTATTATTCTCCTTCTAGCTGTAGTAGGACGCTCTAATGAAACAAGCAAAAAACATCGATTTCTTAACTGATGTCGATATTTTTAATTATATTTGGGGCGAAATTAGTGTTATAACGAAAAATATGCAGGAGCTAATAACAAATATCTGAAAAATCATGACCAAATGTCTCCATTCTATCATACTATTTATCAAGACTGTGTGAATTTGTATGGATAGGTTTTGTTATAGCCAATGCCCTGCGGTGGGTTTCGGTGTATTACTCCAGATAAATTTCTGAAAGAGACTGGAAAAAAAATTACATAGAAAAGATGATATCGATATTTTCGATATTTCATATTTTATTGAAGTTGATTTAGATACTCCTAGTTCTCAGATAATATACATAACGAATATTCGTTCTGCGCTGAATCAATAATGATTAATTATAATTTATTATCTCCTAAACAAAGCGCAACGACAACATTTAGCTCCAATTTTTTTTAATAAAAGAAACTACATTATGCATTTAACAAATTAAAATGAGCAGTAGATGATGGACTAATTCTGAGAAAAGTCCATCGCGTGTTATGTTTATGTGGATGACAAATTATATTGGATTAAATACGTGTTATGGCTAAAACCAAATTGAGAAAATCTTTTTTTCAAGTTATAGAACAATTTGGTGTTTTGTAAAACGATAGAAAATATAGCAAAAGAGTTTCTATATATATATATTGTTAATGACATATATCGGAGAAAAAAATAGTTAACGATGACGGTTTTCTTAGTCTGAAAATATTTAACAAAAATCTTACTGCAACAAAAGACAAATTTAAATATAAATAAACCAATTTATATTTGTGCAACTTTACGTGATATGTAAAAATTGTTGATGTATGATTTTCACTACAATTTTGCCCAAGGAAACAGTGACCATATTTGGAGTTTATATATAATGGCAAAGATTCACTAGTTTATAATATAAAATTGAAGATGTCATTCAGGATATTTACAATAATAAATATTTGTTTAGTTTTTTAGATTATTCAACAGGAAGTGGATTGCAACGTAATTCAAATAAGAAAGTCGCTGGAAAAATTAAAGATGAATTTATGTTTGTGCCGGTGACAAAGTTTGTTGGATTAAGAAGTGAAGTAAAATATATGATGTAATATTCGATGATAATAAACTGACAAAGAAAGCTAATGACATTCCTAGTGGATATGTGAAAAGATGACGAATTTTGACGATTTTAAAACAGTTTCAAACAATGTTCTCAGTTTCATCAAAACAAATGTCATTATAACATATCATCATAATTTTAAACAAATACATTTAAAACATGAATTAAGAAAATTTCGATCATAAAAGGTTTTGCAGGAATGGAATTAATATGCTCGCTTTTGGACATTATGCAAGTAATTTTATTTAAAATAATGTTTTAAAATTTAACATTAGTCAATGTGGTTAGTAGTAAAATAACAAAAATAATGGGTATTAATCAGTAATTATCATTTGAATTTAACGATGAAATTTCAGGCGTTTCTTTTAGTAAATTTGACAGAATCAAACTCTCCCTTATCAGAATAGATGATAGCAAATATTTTTATTGTCTTGAATGTTTGTGAAATGGACTTGCATGAAAATATAATAATTTACATAATCCAGTTAGCCAATTAGAATCGGTATACAATAATTATTATAGACCTGGACAGGTCGAAGGTGTTTGCAAAAGAAGTAAGTATTTTCCCTGTAAAATAGCAATGAAAGAACTGTTTGAGTCTCATCGCAGATTATCTGGCAGAATAAAATTATCGTTATATAATTAAGATAACACATTTTTCTTGGTAGCAAACATTGAAATATAGCATGTTGGTCAAGATATAAACTTTTATAAAATGAATGATTATACTATTTCATCTTTGTTTAAAATCTTTTGTAAGTTATCTAACATAGCATATGTGATTTATATTTTACAATGTAAAATTCGTTTTTTTGGCTATGAAACTTTTAATAGCTGAGTTTTAGTCCTTTTATCTCAAATTTGTTACTCAGTTCACTGCATTTTAATGAGATTTGGCTAAACATGAGTTGATAAAGCGCGATAACTCTGTTAAGCATATGCATCAGTTAATCAAGCAATTTTCTTGCTATTTTACGTGAACATGCATAAGAATAAATTTGGGTAATTAAGTCATTTTAAATTCTCTAAAAAAAAACTGTTGACTACAGAAGAAAACTTCCATACAGACAAAGAGAGAGAGAGACTTACACAATAGAAAAGCAAACAGATAAACAGCAGACGGACAGGAACAGACCCAAGTTCTATGAAGACAATGTCAAAAAATTTAAGAACTGTAATTGTGACTGCATAATATCCTACTAAAATATATTAGCTTATAACTTCATAGAGCAAGTGATTGTTAGACGGAATAACAACGCGTGTCATACACTTTATTGACTTTCAACTCTCTCTCTCTCTCTCTCTCTCTCTCTCTCTCTCTCTCTCTCTCTCTCTCTCTCTCTCTCTCTCTCTCTCTCTCTCTCTCTGAGCGACGGCTGATGATATAGACTTTTAATTTGGTAAAAATTCTGGATTGATATTATCTTTATTGGCCTCTCGAATATATTTGTAAATTGAAATATGTTACAATAAGTGTTATTGGTTTTCAGAAATCCACTCTATATTTATTGATAATTATGACTTTATTATTCTGTATACATAAGTGCTTGTGCAACATTGGGTAATTATATTTATAATTTTTCTAACTTTATATATATATATATATATATATATATATATATATATATATATATATATATATATATATATAGAGAGAGAGAGAGAGAGAGAGAGAGAGAGAGAGAGAGAGAGAGAGAGAGAGAGAGAGAGAGACACACACACACACACACACATGGAGCCCGATAGCCAAATGATATTGCTTTGGATCCTCATGTTCGAGGTCCGTATTTCGAATTTTAATTCTCGTGTGTCTGCTTTATATGGCGACTGAGCGATTTTCAGATCTAAAACGTTGGTTTTTTATGTAGGGAGTTTCCTGCACATCTGCGGTTCATTAAAAAATATTGTACACTCTCCCACCCTGTCAGGAGGTGGTGGGTGCACCCTATCCACGGTTGATATTATTTTGGGTGTATAAATTTACATTGAACATAAAGACGATATGTTCTGCAGTCCTTAGTTAAAATATAATCATAAGCATATATAATCATTTATAATACATGGTTGTATGTCTGTCTCTCAGTAAAATTATGTTAATGTGCTGTCCTTAATTAAGATATAATCATATATATATATATATATATATATATATATATATATATATATATATATATATATATATATATATATATATATATATATATATATATATTCACACGTTTGCATGTCCGTCCTTATATGTAACCTCTGATCCTGCTGCGATGTTATATGACAACCTAAGTTTTCACATGGGGTTGTACTGTGCTGTCCTTAATTAAGATATGATTGTAAAATCATCTTTTTGTATGACCGTCCTTTTATGTAACCTCTGAACATACTAAGATGTTATATGACAACTAAGTAGTTCAGATGGTGTTACACTTTGCTGTCCTATGATAAGTTTATATGTAAACTCCTATCCTGCTAAGATGCTTTTTGACAACTTAGGCAGTCAAATGGGGTTGTATAAAACTGTGTTTTTTCGATTCTTGAAATTTGTCTGATCCTGCAAAGATCTTGTTCGACAACTAAGGGAATCATTTTTGCGTGTCCTAGTACACGTTTGTATGTAATCCCTATTCCTTGTAGGGTGTTCTATAACAACATAGGATAAGTGTACTGTCTGTTTTGTCTTTTGAATTTCCTATGATCCTTCTAAAATATCGCAAGGAAACCTAAGGTGTCGTAACGTGATTAATTCAAAAGCCTGAATATCAACCATTATATCAATAAATATCATTGATCAACTGCCCAACTCGCTATTCTAATATCGTTTTCCGTAGCGAATAATCGAACTAATCCATATTTTGGTGATATATGGTAGCTAATTGAGTTAACACACTCGCTTATTATTGTAGGTTGTAATACCCGTATAACCTGACGCTGATTTGGTGGAACTAAATCTCTTATCAAAGATGTGTTAGATCAAACCCATCATGTCGGATTGAGAACGACATTATATATATATATATATATATATATATATATATATATATATATATATATATATATATATATATATATATATATATATATATATATATATATATATAATTTGTTTAAAATGAAATTTTGCCAAATAAGAATAGTACTGTAATGTGTATTTGAGTTGTTGCTATCGCAGAGACCTCCCTACCTTGAAGAAAACATATTTTATCTGAAATATAAAAGTCATAATTTTGAGCTTAAAAAAGGCTGCTGACAAAAATGTTAACGTATAATGTTTAGAAGACGTATGTTGTCTCTGAGAGAGGATAATCATCCTTAAATACTACTGAGAATGTCTTTGACCTTATCTGTTTTTATACTGTATTGTTGACGTAATGGAAAATGAATGACAGGTAGTTTAAAATATGTAATATACTGTCATATATAATTTTAGTTATTAAAAGATACAATGATGAGAATTTACAACTTCTATTCATATTTGATTTTCTCTGTATTAATTAAAGCTATACTTCTCTGTCCTAATGTTATAAAATCGTCTCTTTTCTAATTTAAAAAATGTTTTCATGTACCAATTTTAACTAAACTTTTTCTGTACCAATTTTAAACAACTTCCTTGTACAAAGATTAGGCATATTTCTCTGTACTAATTTAAACAATATTTATTTGTACTGATTTTAAAAATATTTCTCTGTATTAATTTTAACTATAATTAGCTGTATTAATTTGAATTATATTTCTTCGAACACATTTTTACATTATTTCCATTACTACTTTTATAATTAGAGATGCGTCTCTCTCCAGTGAATACTAGCTAAATATGAGAGAGAGAGAGAGAGAGAGAGAGAGAGAGAGAGAGAGAGAGAGAGAGAGAGAGAGAGAGAGAGAGAGAGAGAGAGAGAGAGAGACAGAGACAGAGAGAGAGAGAATCTCATACGTGGGATTTTATGATATCAATAATGAAAATGAACAAACGACATAACAATAACCACATCAATGACGAATTTATTAAACATGTTCTGTATCAAAATAAAATAATTGCGTTGTCGTATTTACGAAGATATTTCTGGTGTGTGTGTATTTGTTTGTGGGTCTGTGTGTAAATTATCCACATATTTGCACCTAATAACAAAATGATTAATAAAAGCACACAGTGTTCATGTAGAGATGAATGAAAAGATGCCTCCACCCACCCATCCACTCACCCATCCACTCACCCATAGTACTTTCTACACAATTCATTTGCAATGTTCTTGTTGTACATTTGTATTGTGCTTCACTTTATTAAATGTACAAGCCTTCCGATGATGTTATTGCAATCCATGTAGCAAATATTAATACATGATCCGTGTAGTCTCTTGCGGAGAGGGGGGGTAAAGAAAAAGTTATGTAGATAAATGTGCAAATCTTCAGAAAAATAAAATAAACTGGATATGAAATATGGAAAAGCTGATTCGTTTGGGAGCATATTCTCTTGACCCAAATGAAAAACGTCTGTGAAACATAATTTGTTAAATTTTACATGGATTCTCCCAGGCACGTTGTAGTTTTACTGCCTTTCTGTGAGATGATTTCTTCCTCCACCCTTCCACCTTGCAGATTCCTTTTTAGATATGTACCGGGACTTCGTTTATATAATGTTATCACTACTGTAATACCACCTTATAATGCAGGTGTGGTCATGTATCAGATGACGACAGTGTAATATTGGCCAAGTTAGTTTATAATACTGATATGCAATTTATTTCATTTTGAGTTTCATGTTCACTAAAACACCATATTTAATGAGATTTCATAGTTTTGTAGTTTAATGAAATATTTGAACACAAATTTGTTGGACAATCCTTCACTTACAACTCGGGTCAATTAAATGTCTTTAACATGGTTATAAAGTCACCACTATAATTAATTATTCTGCCCTGTAAAACAAAAACCAAAGGCAATAAAATTAATGACAAAGTGAAACCACACCTTTTGCTCAACTTATTTTCAGCACATCCCTATTTCCATTCAAATTTTAAACAGCAGAGGATTGTATAAGGCGTCTAATATTGCAATCTGCATTTCCATACAAGTGCAGAATTGATGAGTCCGTTTCATTTTGATTTGCATTTGCTACCATAGGTTTAACTCTTGGATAGTGGTCAACGGTTGAAAACCAATAAGTATTGATGTCAGTGTGTGCCCCTGAATGAGCATGAACAATAAGTCATCAGATTACGTGGATTCCAACCTTTTAGCGAGCAAGTGATACAAGTGTTTCGTGATATTCTTAACTGGTAATCGTGGTTACTGAGATATTTTAGTCAGCCGTTATTACCTGATTGATCGAGAGATTAATTCTGCCACAAGAACTGTAGGTCTTAAAGTACGCAATGAATGCTGTTTGCTTGTCAGACTCCGTCATTAGCAGGTAATCATCGATTATGTGACGGTAATGCGTTTCGCTTTGGATACACATTTGATTACTAATAAGTTAAGAAGTTCGTCTGCACCAGTTTACCCGAAGACATCCGGTCTCAAAAAATCTATTTCTGCCCCTATCTTTGTTCGTCGCTTATATCAGTATTGATTGACATGAACTACATCAAAAAAGTGCAATTATTTCCCCCATAGAATATTAGAGTTTGTTCAGTATCATTACAACACCAGCTATGTTGACCATATAGCTGTAAAATAAACATAAACATAATCTGTATGTTTAAGTGCGACTTGAAATAATTAACGACCACTTGATATATTCCATTAACGGCAGAAAAATCAGTCGGTGCTATCCCTGGATTATGTAATAGAATCTTGATAATATATCTTGATAATAGTGACGTCCTAGTAAGTAATTCTCTAATATATATATATATATATATATATATATATATATATATATATATATATATATATATATATATATATATATATAGAGAGAGAGAGAGAGAGAGAGAGAGAGAGAGAGAGAGAGAGAGAGAGAGAGAGAGAGAGAGAGAGAGAGAGAGAGTCGTTACAGATTCCAATGAAAGAAATCAAGGTATATATAATGTTTTTTATTACAATGAATTATAAATATATACCAGACATAAATGTAAGTGCCATCCCTGAATTTTGTAGTAGAATCTTGATAATATGGGGCAGAATTAATATTTTAATACAAACAATACTATCATACAGGTTAGAGAAATTAAATTCTACGGAGTTTCGAACCCAGGTCCTTGAGTAAATGGCACCCATCGTCTTGCCTGCACGCACAATCCCATATACCGTCACGACTAAGCACGTTATCACCAAATATGATGGTATTGAGTCGGTGTTAATTGAGCTCCTAGCAGCCACACTCGCATGACGAGGTAGTAAACAATTCTCAGATAACACCGACTCAGTGCCATAAACCATAGATGGAGATTTGTTAAGGCAGAATGTGATAATTTTTGTTCTGTTTGTGAGGGGATGAACATCTGCCAGGTATGTGCAACCACAACGTAGAAAAATTCGACCAAAATACACTTAAAGCTTTGTCCTCGACCACTGAGACTGAAAGAGTAGGATCAAACAGCCATTGCCTTAATAAAATGACGATTATAAACACGCCATTAAAGAAAACAAGGTATGGCCCTAAACATATTTAAGCAGAGCAAAGAAAGACCGTAAACAGATTAAGACACACCGAAACAAGGCCCTAAACATATTTAGCCACACCAAAGTAAAGCTCTAAACAGATTTAGACACACCAAAGAAAGGCCTTAAACAGATTTAGACACACCAAAGAAAGTCCCTAAACAGATTTAGACACACCAAGGAAAGGCCTTAAACAGATTTAGACACACCAAAGAAAGTCCCTAAACAGATTTAAACACACCAAAGAAAGTTATTAAGCAGATTTAGACACACCAAAGAAAGGCCCTAAACAGAATTAGGCACACCAAAATAAGACCCTTAATATATTTAAAAAAAATCAAAGTAAGGTCTTAAACAGATTTAGTCATAGCAGAAAATCCCAAGACCTTCGTGTTTATAAAGATAAAAAACATCATTCTCACCACTAAACAATTTCATGGAAAATCATCTACTCATCATTTACTCATCATTTACTCATCTTTAAGGAATATGTATTCAAATTAAGAAAAAAAACCCACCTTCACAACTCCCACAATATCTGTTAATTTCTAAGAAAGAAATGCCGACAAAAACAAATCATTTTGCAGGTAGGTGCAGAAATGCAAAGGATTTTAATGCGTTCAAAAATCACCGGAAACTAGTAGAACAAAAACGTCACAGACAATGGTAATCATTTAAGCCGCTTAGACATAGCTTTTGCGATACACGAATGGACAAAGTCACTCAGCGCTTCCACCCACCCCTGCAAAAAAAAAACATCACCAGGAAAAGGCAAATCAGGCTATGAGATCTACAATCCACATCAAAATGTGATTCAGGAGTTGTTTAAATCGATGTTTAGTTCGATAGATAGCCAAAAGTAAGCCATATCTCCAAACCTTAAAATGATCCAGCGGATCTAATTAAGTACAGGCCAGTTTCACTTACAAACAATATATACAAAATAAACAAAACGATGATGAAATGCAGGCTAAAGCAAAATAATAATGTGCTATCTGAAAACCAATAAGGAGTCAAGATTAAAATTAGCAACAATGCTGAAAGGAAATGTAACAGGAATTTAATAGCCACGTTCCTTAATTTAAAGTGCATGATCTTTCGTGGATAAAAATAATTTCGCAAAAATTAATCATCATGGAATTACATGCCGCATGCACAAATAGAATTGCAAAATTTCTTAACAAAAGAAACTGCAAATGTCTTACAAAAGGAATTTCAATTTTTTAACTGGTCAAAAAATATGAGTGCTGGATGAAATATGAAACACATGCAAACTTGAAAATGGACCTCCCCAGGGCATTATGCTTAGTCGTAGATTATGTAATGTTGTAATTAACGAGTTAGAACATACCATAGACAAATTTCGTCTTTTTGTTGCATCTACTAATGTGTTTGGATTCTATAAATAATACTAAAAATTTCACATTAGTGTTATTTGTCTTTATAAGTAATTTCAATGTATAAAAAAGTAAACAACCATTCCATTGTTTTGGTTTAATGTTATCCTTGTATTGCTTTCTGTAACAGTTTTCTTTGTCTTTCGCTTTCAAATGTTTACACTTATGGCAATGTACATCCAAATTAACCATTCGAAGACGAGCTGAAATTGATTTTGCATATAACATTTGTTATTTGTCCAATCAGAATGAAGACGCCGGACCCTTTTAAAAAAATTGAAAATATTGAAAAAACCAGTTTGTACACTTTCGCATTATTTTCATCACTCGTATGTTGTATGTAAACTTTTACATATGGACGCTTAAGTTGGAAACCAGCATAAAATTCAAATGAGATGTGTTTAGTGTATACGGTAACCCTTCTGAAGAAAACTATTGATTCTTGACTGCGGTGTGGAGCAAGATATTTACTATTATCTGATGAAAACTAACATTTTTTAAATGCAAAGTAATATTCCTTTCATGCTCGATTATTCTCCTTATTTTAAAACTGTTTTACAAACTTTGTACTTTCAAGTAGTTAACACAATCATTTTTTAAATTCTGCTGGTGAAACATCAGCGGTAATCTGAGTCAAATACTTAGAATAAGGTTACCTCAAGGTTTCCCCAAGAATCACTGAAATATTTTACATCGAGTATTTATATCATACTAACAGTTGATAGACTTGTAAATTGCATATTCACATATTTTTTACCATGAAAAAACTGAGAAACACACAAATGTCTAGGACCGCTCCTGTGACCTAGTGGTTGGAGGGTCATCCTCGAATCCAGGCTGAATCATACCAAAGACATTAAAAATGGTACTAACAGCTGTTTCGTCTGGAGTTCAGCATTCATAGGTTAATGTTAGGACTGTAAAATTCAACAACTAATTTATTCACCTAGCATACAAAGTGAAAACTATAAAAGAAATTTTAGTTATTGCGAATTAAATCCCACACAGTCCTACAAGTTTCATCATATGTCCAAACGTATGGAGTATTCCGAATGAATTCCAAATGTGTTTTCAAAAAATAGATTTTGAATGATCTGATATTCCGAAAGTATATAATAGTTTGATAATTCTTAATGTGACACAATGTGTCCAAAGTATCATTGAATTAATTCACAAAAATTTTAAAAATAGTTAATTAGTAGTACATCAATGTGCACTTAGTAATTTCAATTAATAATTTTAATATACACAAAATATCCCCTCAAATCAGCACAAATGAAAGTGATTCATCTAAACTCTGATCTTAAAGTAAGTTATGAGTAATTACGAACATTAATATAAAAAGCTAAGTAAAAAAAGCAGAGGAAGGATAATGGTCATTTTTCCATCAAATTCGTATACAAATTGCTCCTTGAACACTCATGACTTCTAATATACCCAGACCTTGAATTCAGTATCTGTAATTAGTTTCCTTCAAATAACAATGAGCTCAAAATAAAATCTAAAATCACAGGCAGGCATTACCTGTTATATGTTGTTTACTACAAATAAAGCAAACATATTTAAGTAGTCAAGTAGGCCTTTTTTCTTAATTACTGACCAAGGTCATCCAGAAAATGCAAATTTTAAAGATGCTTAATAGTTCTTTTTTTTTGGCGGAAGGAATTTCTGAATAAACATAGACTCTTGGCTGAAATTAATTAGAATTGTGGTCATAGTAAAATCGGTCGTTCTTCACTTAATACATGCATCATTAGTGTTATGTCATAATTTCTGTATTTTCGTATATATAGTTCGAATCAACACGAAGGAACTAAAAACTATATTTAAACAGCAACACCAAAAATGCTAATATCCCTAAATTATCATGGCTCAAAATTAGAAAGTATACAATATCTGAGACGAGTATTCTGTACCGAAAGCCACAAATAAAAATGCTGTTTCATTATATATTTATTACCAAGAGTTGGATTGGACAAAAACAAAAGATGCAGATGATATAGTTGCTATCATAGAGGAAACATCCACCTGCCACAAAGAGGACCAACATGATACCCCAGAGGCTCCCAGAATGTGGAAACTGCCATACAGAGGTCATAGAACATAAAGGCTGCCAGGATTTGGAAACAGCTAGACTGAGGACATATAACATAAAGGTTCCCAGGATATGGAAACTGCCAGATTGAATACATAGAATATAAAGTCTGCCAGGATATGGAAACTGCCATACAGAGGACATAGATCATAAAGGATGCCATGATGTGGAAACTGCCAGAATGAGGACATAGAACATAAAATCTGCCAGGATGCGGAAACTGCTATACGGAGGACATAGAACATGAAGCCTGCCAAGATGTGAAAGCTGCTATACAGAAGACATAGAACATAAAGTCTGCCAGGATGTGGAAACAGCCATATAGAATATATAGCATATGAAGGTTGTCAGGATGTGGAAACTACCATACAGAAATCATAGAACATAAAATCTGCCAGGATGTGGAAACAGCAAAAACAGAACGCATATAACATACAGTCTGCCAGGATGTGGAAACTGCCATATAGAGGACATATAACAAAGTCTGCAGGATGTGGAAGCTGCCATAAAGAGGACATGGAACATAAAGTCTGCCAGGATGTGGAAACTGCCATACAGGTGACACAGAACATAAAGGCTGCCAGAATGTGGAAACTGCCAGACTGAGGACATAGAACATAAAATCTGCCAGGATGTGGAAATTGCTATACTGATGACATGCAACATAAAGTCTGTCAGGATGCGGAAACTGCTATACAGAAGACATAGAACATAAAGTCTGCCAGGATGTGAAAACTGCTATACAGAAGACATAGAACATAAAGTCTGCCAGGATGTGAAAACTGCCTTAAATAGGATATAGAACATAAAATTAGCCAAGTTGTGGAAACTACCATACAGAGGACATAGAACATAAAGTCTGCCAAGATGTGGAAACTGCTATTCCGAGGATATAGCACATAAAGGTTTTCAGGATGTGCAAACTGCCACACAGTGGTCATAGATCATAAAGGCTGCCAGGATGTGGAAACTGCCATACAGAGGACATATAACATAAAGTCTGCCAAGATGTGGAAACTGCCATTCAGAGGACACAGGACAAAGTCTGCCAGGATGTGGAAACTGCCATAAAGAGGATATAGGGCATAAAATCTGCCAGGATTGGAAACTGCCATGCAGAGGACATATAACATAAAGTCTGCTAGGATGTGGACACTGCCATGCAGAGGAAATATGAAAAAGTCTGCCAGGGTGTGGAAACTGCCATAAAGATGATATAGGACATAAAATCTGCCAGGATGTAGAAACTACCATACAGAGGACATAGGACATAAAATATGCCAGGATGTGGAAACTGCTTTTCAGAGGACATAAAACAAAATCTTCCAGGATGTGGAAACTGCCATAAAGATTATATAGAACATAAAGGTTGTCAGGGTGTGGAAACTGCCATGCAGAAGACAGAACATAAAGGCAGCCAGGATGTGGAAACTGCCATACGGATTGCATAAGAGGCTGTCATCCCGTAATAAAGGCTTTACTCCTATTTTCCTTTCCAATATAAAGTGCATGAATATAAGATGAGATATATGAAAAATTTCGGCGTAATAGGATTTTATGAGGTGACTCAGTTTGTGTGATGTTATGATTGTAAGCATTACTTATCTTAGTATATATATACATTTTTCTATTAACGATATATATTGAGTAATAATAAAAACTTAACATTTTAAGCTATTCATAAGGCACATCTTTTGTATAAATGCGCATCTTCCTACTACTAAACTGGTTAAAAAAATCTTTGAAAAATTTAAAAGATGTTCTTTTAGCTGCTTAAAGCCTGAATAAAACCATTATTACATAATACATCTTTGGTAATGAGCACAATGAAAACCTAAACATTTGTATATGACTTGATCATTTTGACGTCTATATTTCAACCATGCACGTCTTTTTTTGTAAACTGAATGCTGGTGTTTGAAACTAGACACTTGTTAAACGTACACTACTTACACAAATGTTTATGTCGAGATGGCATTGCTTCTGAATTTACTAGTCAGACCTACATGGTAGATCTGATTCAAATATCTTTACTATAATTGTATAACTTAAGGATCATAGATCAGCGATAATCGTGTGCATGCAATACTTTACCTCTGACATTTAAAACAAAAATGAAAGAAGAAAAAAAAAAACAACAAACAAAACAACAACAGACAGGCGGTGTAAATAACTCAGTTGCCGAGAAAAAGTTTCCTATGTTCCCATAAAATCTCCCAGGCGTGTCAATAAGCACCATGTGGAGCACAAGAGATTAAAAAAGGAACTGTAAGATAGAGACAATAGGACTAAGAATATAATAAGCGCCAAGCAGTCATTATATATGTACTGCAATCACGCATATATCTAGAATGGGGCGAAATGTCCTAATACTTTTATGCTCAAAGCATTCGTGCAAATTTTATAAAATATATCTGTTAAGAGACTGAACAACAGTTATATAAATGTAAATATGCATTGTTTAATATTACGCATATCCATATTTTGTTTACCTTCTGATATATGATTTAATTTATTTTCGTAATTTCCAATCACGGTCGTAAACTGTATAAAATATTTTGTTCTATAACTTGTGTGTGTGTAATTTGGCTTTATTGAAGACACAATATGCGTAGTATCTATAAGTAGTTGTTTTCGTTACTATTAGTAACAATAATCGTAATAAAATGGCGTAGTTTCTCAATGACCGATGGGATGAATTATGTGGCTTCCCAATTGATTGCGTGAGGTCATATTACCATAGTATGACGTAAATCAACAGTGATGCTGTCATATGGAATCCACTTCGAAATACAGTCGCAAAATAGGTTTGTGGGGTCATTCACACTACTTGCACTCTTGCAGACGTATTTTGTTTTATACTTAACACATGTTTTGAGAATTGCTCACCATTCTGGAACTGCTATAAATTATGTCCACGTTTATTAAAGTTAATTTCTGCTTGATGTATTTCTCACGGCTTGTAAATAATGAAATAAAAGGAATACGGAAAGACAATAATCAAAATAAAGAGAACAATTACCATTTAAAGATACCAATAATTAAAAATTAAACAAAGTGACACTCATTACTAAAATAGCAAGTATTACTGTGTTCATGATTATATGATAGTCACCATAACTTAGATCTGACTTAGAATCTTCCAGGACTTGTACATTTCGGACCCTTTACTTCTATGCACGATAGCATAGATATAAGGAGAGTTTAAAAACACAAAATATTTGGCGTGTTATATACTCTTATGCCGAATAATCAAGATATGGGTAGACTTTATAAATAAAAATATTATTGTCGTGTTTTAATATTATGCCGAATAACAAACGCATGGAGCGTTTTCAAAATTAAAAATTTAAAATATATAAAATATGATTTCTAATGTCAGGTTGAATAACAACGGTATGAATGTACTATAAAAAATAAAACATGATTTGTGGTTTTCGAGGTTAATCTTGGCTTTCATTCTATACTTAGAATGTCATACACTTATGCCAATTCCTTGTCTTTCATCAACACAGTTAAATGCAGTCAAGTCACATTTCATTAGGGCAAATACAGGAAATCCAGGTATTAGGCAGCTCTCAACTGCACTTAAGTCAGGTTTGTTTCCTGTCACAGAAATAGCATTAAACATCGGATTAAATTCCCCGTCGTCTATTTCATGACGTATGAATTGAAAGCAAGAATTCTTTACGCATTTTAGCATGCAACATTTAACTCAATTTCTACAATCTCGGGGTTTCAAATAAATAAATGTATTGTTACTACAACAGGGACAATAAATGTACTTTTCCTATAGTAGAGTCAAAGAATGTGAGTTGCTACAACAGAGTCGATAAATGTACCATTACCACAATAGTCAACAAATGTACCATTGCTACAACAGTCAACAAGATACCATTACAACAACAGAAACATCAAATGTACTATTACTGCAACTTAAATAGTGAATGGAGACGATAGAGCCACAATGGTACTTTTGTGTTGAAGTAGTGAGTTTGCCCTACAGCGACAAGTGGAATTTAACATTGGGAAATTTAAAATGGATGGGATTATAAAACGACAAGGAGAATTAAATAGGGGTGACTTCTAGGTATTGGACCCTGGCAGCA
Organism: Potamilus streckersoni; assembly: GCA_016746295.1. Taxonomy (NCBI): domain Eukaryota; kingdom Metazoa; phylum Mollusca; class Bivalvia; order Unionida; family Unionidae; genus Potamilus; species Potamilus streckersoni. Next base: position 31,754 of record JAEAOA010001375.1, on the reverse strand, counting down.
ATGTTGCAAGTGGCTGACTACAATCGAGCGGGAGAGTGTGTCAAAGAGCTAACATGATTACGCACTGCTCCAGGAACAAATAGATAGGTAGACATAAATATATATACATAGAGACAGCGTTAGAGACATAGACATACACAAATACATAGAGACATAGACTAATCTATCACACAAAAATTCGATTTAGATGTTTTAGGCAAGAGTTAATACATATCCTTTTGAAGCAATGGACAGGCCCTGAAAAAGGCCTCTAAACTTTTTACTATATTTCTTCTCCTCCACCATCTTATTTTCACAACTATATTCATTCGTCTTTTTCTTCTTCGTTACATCCTTCTGTTCTTCTCTCTCTCTCTCTCTCTTCTTTTATTTTATTTTCACTCTCTTCCTGTTTATCACTTCAGTAGTGTATCTTCTCATTTATTCTCTATCGTCCAGATCCTCTTGTCCTTTTCTTTTTTGCTTTATTAGATCTCTAAATATGTCCTTTACCTTCTTCAAGTTATTAAGTTCCATTTTGACGCTATGGGAATTATAACATCCATACTTTATTTCCACTAATAATTCCTGTATCATCCCAGGTCATCTAATACCTCCTGCAACTTCATCATCCTGTTTGAAATATTACTGTTCTTTGTCATTCAGTGTTTCATGGTGCGATTGACAAGCGTTTTATTTTATATGCCTCAATCACGGACCTGAAAGAAAACATGCTGTCTTACCAGCTACCCATATTACCTACCACACGATTCACAGCGATAAGTGCGCCGACTTAAAATATATTTATATACAAAACAACACACTGATATTCAACGTTTTGTGTTTAAGGATAAATATCTTTTGTTAAACAAAAAACAAACACAAACATACAATCACACGCATCAACGCACCAACACACAAACATTCTTTGTTTTTAGGGACAAGTGTTGTTCGTTATGTTAAGAAACAAACACACACGTATGAGCACGCACAAAAACACAAATGTACACACGTAGGTTCACGCACACAAACAATAACACACACTGTCGCGCACGATGACAAATACAAACAAAAATGCATACACGTACGCGGACGCACACAAACAAAAACAAAAACAAAACTACCACACACACAAAGAGACGTACGCGCACGCAATTAGTGATATCAAAGGAGACCTTTTGGATGGACGAGAACATTCTAAGTTGTTCTAGTGGCTATCCTAAACATTACGGCTACGAATGCCGGGACCCCGATGAGAAGTGGACACCAAATATAAAGTGAAAGATTGGCTCTCAATTATCGCACTAGTTAAATGGAGAACTGTGGGATATTGAAAGAAGCCTTGCAGTCCGGAGGGTATCAAGATTTTAAAGTGACCACTTACCAACGGCTCAAGATTGTACGTTTAGCCACACACCAAATTGTTAGTCGGCCTTTGAAAAAAGTGTATCAAATCGTATACCAAAAGGTAAGTACGGCTTCCTAACCACTTCAATTTATTGTACGGACACGTCGATATTAGTCAGCATATTAAAAGGGAAAACGTCCAAGATCAATTGTTTATTACGACTACCATTGCTGAGTTGGAAAGATATATCCTTGTTGACACTGGATTTCATGGTCAATGTCATTCTCCACGTGAAACCATGCGGCTACCACCCTACGGATATCATCTATGCCTGAAGAAACCTAAGCGGGTTTGAACGTACCCTCATCACAATGAACCTATGAAAGAAGAATATTAGTTTTCTATGCATTTATTTGAATACTGCGACTCTGAAAGTCAATTCCAAACTTTCCAAGTAAAATGGCCTAAATATATGGCAGTACCTACCGACGAAGACTTAACTAGAACTGGAGTTATCTACTTGGGCGAAGGTAGAAAAGTCAAGTTTTTCAGTTGCTGTGTATCACTTTCTAAACATACTTTGAGCACGAAACTGTGGGTCGTCCTTGTCCCTGTACGAAGCCATCAGACAGCTTATGATCAGCAGTAGTCACGGCATATCGTACTACGATTATGTATGATGGTACGTGTTGTGGGCTTTTGAATTCACACCACACCGATGCAGTGATGAAGAACATTTCCACTCTACAAAATCAGGTCAACTTCCAAATTAACTTCAGTTTGTAGAATTGGACAATATGATATAAATCAACAGTTAAGAGATGTCATGTATGACTATTAGAAGAAATGGAAAACACTTATCTATCTTTGAATAGAGGAGCCTCATTAGAAATGGAATGTTAGGCTCATGTGAAAGCAACACCATCCCCCAAAATAATAAAGACGAGTAAGACATGACAATGGCCTGATGGAAACATTTAGTCTCCTACTTTAGTAAACACCTGGCAAAATTAATTACAGAGATGACCAAGAAAGATTACTATAAATGTCAAAATGATCATTCCAGTGAAAATCAACATGAGAAATGCCTTATGATGCTTAAAAAAAGAAAACTTAAAAGACGCTTGTGGTCTCATCTTACCGAGTTGAGACGTCAAGCATCATCAAGATACAAGTGCAAGTTTCATCAGTGGTATAAAAACTTGTGGGATCTTTCCTCCCCTTAACTGACTAATCTAGAGATCCATCATATCAAATCTCTCTTGGCCCAGAGTAAGGAGATGAGCGAAGCGCCGTTTAATTGACAAAGATTCCAAGCAAGGAGTCAGAATTGAATTGAATACTTATCACTACCTGTGAGACAAGAAAAAACAAACAAAATGGATACATTGGAACTTTATTACCTTTCTAAAAAAAGACAGTTCGTACACCATATCTTTGAATCCTGTCTTGTGCACTAAAGATGAACTTTCTCATCAGACACCAAAAAGAACCCATCAACTTTTGTCACCAACACGGACGATAGTCATTTCCCAGGAACCCACAAGTTAGCCGTCTACTTTCCCCATGATACCTTTGTAGAGTATTTTAATTCGTATGGACAACAATTCAATAATGTGGAATGAAAAGGTACAGATTATATAATGTGTCGACAACATTGCCATTATTTTCTTCATCGACGCATTCTTGCATATTCCTTAGAACATTTGGTGACCTATTTTGATCTTCACTCTTGTTGAAGCGATAAGAAAGGTAGAACGATGGTTTTGTGATCATTACGGATATCTTGTCTTTAGTTAGAAAACGTAGTGCAAATCAATGTCCAAAGGACCTCCATCGATTTAAATCTTTTTTAACTTCACAACTTTGTCATCCTTGCGAAATATATGTTTTTTGATATTATAAGAATAGTTTTTTTATGAGTTGCTTAATTGTTGTTTGAACAGAAATGCCATCGTTGGAAAACGTGTTGGCACATTTTAATCTTTTTTGTCATTAAACATGCCCTTTGACTTCTTTCTATCGCTCACCATGAGATAAGCTATAGCGTTCCTACCGAAAACAATCGTAAGTATGTTTTCTATCGTGTGCGCGCTTCAGACTCATTAAGCGAGACGGTAACCAGTCTGACCGTCTATTTTTGACTTGTGAACCAAAGAATACATATTTAAGTCTAGCAAAGCCGAACAATGCCCACGTGAACTTACATCGTGTCAGGTTTACTTGTATCACACGCTTGATGAGATTAAAAATATAAGGATGTCAAACGTGGCAAAAGACGTGATAGGTTATTTGTTTGAAGACGAAATCAGGAAGTAGCAAGAATTAAGGACCAAGAAGTAGAGCCTTGGGAAACGTCTGAAAGAACAGAATCAAGCAATAACAACAACAGTTGCTTGACAGAAGTTTTGTGGAATGCCGTATGGACAGGAAAGAGTTCGTTTTTTCTTTTCGACCAGACAGACTATGCTGCCAGAGAGTCTGCAGCCGGACTGCATGCAATTTCAAACGATAAGAAACCACCATAAACTTAACAAAACAACCCTTGTCACGGCTTTCCCAACAATCTGGAAATTATATACTATTCATTTCTCAATATTTTGTCAGTCCTAGGCTTTGTCAGGCTTGTAATGTAGTGTGTGATTTTATACGTATGAGAGATAATAATGTGCATTTGTAGGGCACAAGTGAACGTAAGTGTATAGCAGAATTGCAACCTTGTGGGTTTTCTCCACTTGGATTAAATGAACAACATAAGCCATAAGCAAAACGTGATGAATGATTGAAATTTATAAAATAATGCATATATATATATATATATATATATATATATATATATATATATATATATATATATATATATATATATATATATATATATATATATACATATAAAGAATACAAATCATATGGCGAATAACAACCCTCTCAAGCGTACTGGATCCACCAAGGGATCACGTTTGTCAGGGATTAATTAAAATAGATGCAATAAACTGACGACGAACAGTACGAAACTAGTAACTAACTAGCCTAAGCGCTTTCGACTCTTAATGATTCTTTTTCAAAGGCAAATACAAAACATAGTTACGACAAACAAATAAACACAAAAACGTTGCGTTTGTAAACCTCTACATTTCTATCTTCACATGTGCTAAAACTATAAATACAACCAGCTTGTATAGACTAGTTGCGGAAACTGAAAACGTTGTATAATTCCCTAAAAGTCTACAAGCCAAAGCGACATCTATTTTTACTTTGTGTACATATGTAACGCAGATTATATCCCGGATATTTGGTTCTATACCGGTTATTCTTATAGTAAAAATTGAAGGATAAGAAGATTTAGAAAATGTTAAATTCTACTAGTGCATAGTTTTCATTTTCTAGTCTTCTTGGTTTAGACCGCTTGGTTTCAATGTTCTAAGGCGGCGTATCCAGTATGATTCCTTTTCCTTCCTGGTTTCGGAACTCCAGCCTTAGAACATTGAAACCAAGCGGTCTAAACCAAGAAGACTAGAAAATGAAAACTATGCACTAGTAGAATTTAACATTTTCTAAATCTTCTTATCCTTCAATTTTTACTATAAAAATAACCGGTATAGAACCAAATATCCGGGATATAATCTGCGTTACATATGTACACAAAGTAAAAATAGATGTCGCTTTGGCTTGTAGACTTTTAAGGAATTATACAACGTTTTCAGTTTCCGCAACTAGTCTATACAAGCTGGTTGTATTTATAGTTTTAGCACATGTGAAGATAGAAATGTAGAGGTTTACAAACGCAACGTTTTTGTGTTTATTTGTTTGTCGTAACTATGTTTTGTATTTGCCTTTGAAAAAGACTCATTAAGAGTCGAAAGCGCTTAGGCTAGTTAGTTACTAGTTTCGTACTGTTCGTCGTCAGTTTATTGCATCTATATATATATATATATATATATATATATATATATATATATATATATATATATATATATATACAGTTAAATACAAAATTACTATCATATAGGTTAGAGAAAAAAAATCGTAATTTACAGAGTTTCAAACCAAGGTACGAGAGTAAATGGCACCCATCGCCTTGTCTGCATGCACCAGCTCATATACCCATGCACGCATGACCAAAACCATGATGGCACTGAGTCGGTGTTATATGAGCTCGAGAGTAGCAGACACACTCGCATGACAATCTAGTAAATAATTCCCATATATACAAAGTCGTTCTAGATTTCTATAAACGAAATCAAGGTACATAGGATTTTGTTTTAGAATTTAATTTCTGTAACCTGTATGATAGTATTGTTTGTATTAAACTATTAATTCTGCCCACTATGATCAAGATTCTACTAAACAATCCAGGGATAGCACTGTCTGTTCTGTCTAGTATATGATTATAATTCTTTGTAATAAAAAAATCCTATATATATACCTTGATTTCGTTCATACGAATCTCGAAATATTTTATATATATATATATATGTATATATATATATATATATATATATATATATATATATATATATATATATATATATATATATATAGATAGATAGATAGATAGATAGATAGATAGATAATTGCAATTGCTAGTTCGTCATGCGTTTGTGTCTGCTACGAATTGGAAAGACATTTCCAAATCACCAAGTACCACAGCCAGAATCATTACCAACGGTACCAAGAGCCGCTATCCGGACATTCAAAACTATGAGGAGGAGATGCAAATACAGAAGCAAGAGTGGGAGCCACAGCGAGAGCAACCACAAAAACCACAGCTTCCACAGGTGAATACTAGATGAATGAGTGTGTGAGTACACATGTGTGTTTCTGTTTGTGTCTTATTCCATGGATAAACCTCTTGTCCCTACACTCATGAATGTTCTTTTGTGTGAATATGAAATAGTGTCACTATAAACACTAACTCTTTTGCTGATGTGATTGTATGTAACTAGCTGTTTTGTACTTAAAAATTTCCTTTTTTAACTATATGTTGATAGAAAGCATAGTGATTTTGTTAGTATCAGTGTTATGGTTAAATACTTATTTTTGGTTTGCACTCTCATCACTATGGATACTTTCATATTTAATATGAGTAGTTGGTAAGCTTGGTAAGAAGAATGATATCATTCACATTCCTGCTTGAGGCGCATAAAGTTTAGCATTCGTCAATCGCGCATTTTAACATTGAATAACAAAAGAAAATGGACAGTAATATTGTAAGCAAGATGATGAAGTAGCATTAAGTATTAAATAACCTGAAGACGACAAAGTAATTGCAAGTGAAAGTTTAGTATGGATGTTCCCATAATTTCAAGATGGAAATTAATAAATAGAAGCGGGCAAAAAACAGACTGAAAGAGCTGATAAAAGAGGAAAAAGAAGAAAAGGGTGATCTGAAAGAAGAAGATATGTAAAGATACAATGCTAATGTGATAAAGAGGAGGAGAATGAAAATATAAAAAAGAGATAGAGGAGAAGGAAAAGTGGAAAATGGAAAGAAGAACATAAAGACGAAGAATGCAGTGGAGGAGAGAAATTTGGTGGAAAATAAGAAGAGAGGAGAGAAAATATAGGAAAGTTAAAAGGATCGTTGCAGGCCCACTTCATTGCTTTGAAAAGATTATATTCCCTCATGCCAACAAGGATTTTTAATCCCGTGTTTGTGTTATAGATTTATGTTCATACATCATCTATGTTTCTGTCATATGTCTTTGTCTATATTCTCTAACCCTCTGTCTTTGTTTGTGTCTATTTTTATTGCCTCTATTTTTGTAGGTGACCGGTAACGTGACGACACCCATGTTCACATTACCCTTGTCGCTGGATAGTCGGACCATTGTTAATATGTCCCCTTCCGTCCTAGGGCAAACTCTCTTTTTTAACATAGAAGTTACATCGTCCCCACTCACTACTAACAGACTAGACATATGTACCATATCTACAATACAATAAAGCTTATAATTGTATCATCGCTATAATGTAAGTAACATATGCATCATTGCTAGAATACAATGGAGACAACAAATGTACCATTGCTACAATACGATAGAGACAATACATGCCCCAATACTACAACAGAGACAACAAATGTACATAATAGAAATACAATGGATAAGGAATTTCATCCCTGTTCTAACACTCTCAGTTTGTAACCCACACTGCTTGTTGCTCAGGACTAGTTGCTATCCACTTAGCTCATCTAGTACGTAATGTTATAGTTATCGTTGTACAACTGAGATAACTGCATGCCGCTACCGTTTCGTTTTGTGGACTTATTTCAATGTGTTTAAATATATGTTTCAGCACTTGATAGGCTACACATTGCGACCAGTGTATCTGGATGAGGAAACCCTATGATGATCTACCAACCCACGACAAACTGTTTGCAAATTTTCTGACGTACACTAAATGGTTAAGCCCTAGAATGAAACGGACCGAATCGAGATGGCAGCGATCTGTACGACAACTCGTTCATCTGGGACTCCTCATCAGACATGACAAACTAAGTTGATAAAATGGTACAGCAAAACATTAAATCCTTTTTCTTGGTGTTGTGGTAAAATATTGTGTCATTCACTATTTAATCTGGGGAAATTAATCAGTTTTGTTACAATTCCAACTGTTTAAAATTTATTGAAGTATAAGCATCAATAAAAAAAAATTGTGGAAATTTATTTATGGTTCAGATAAAAGGTTGATATAAAAAGCCGCTTTGAAATGATTTATTTCAAAATGCTTTATCCTTTATTACAAACTGGTTTATCCTTTATTACAAAACTGATTCCTTTATTACAAAATGGTGTATTCTTAGTAATTGTAGTTGATTTCATATCGTATAAATGATTATATATCCTGCAATCTTCCAAAGTAGTTGTAGCAACTGAAGCTTTTCATAAGTGCCATGTGCCTGATGTCATAAGATACACTGGTAATTTCTAATATTATAATCTGTTCAGAATGATGTACACATGTTCGTCATGCATGACGGTCTCAAGCAGTAACTAGCATATCACTTGCTTGTTGAGCAGGAAACATAACTGCCAAAAACTACCCATTTATTATAAAATAATATTCAACTTATAATGCAAATCTCATATACAGTCAGGTTATATATTGTCATAGACCCATAAAGAGTATCAAAGTGAATTGACATATGACTCAGAGAGTAATGAATGTATGCATAGTTGTGAATATAAATTGACAGATGACATGTTATCATAGAGCAAATATGCATGCAAAAGCCAGAGTATGAATTGACAAGATGACAGGTTAAAACATAGAATGCATGAGTATGAAAAGACAGATGACAGGATATCATCGTGTGTGAACGCATTCAAAAGTATGAGCATGAATTGACATTTGATAAGTTATGATAGGGTATGAATCGTTTTGTTAACATATACATTTTACTGCCTACATTTTTGCATTGGATACATCTAATAATGCAGGTGATTTGCATTTTGTAAATAGCTTTATATACACATTTTATATATTTAATGAATGTTGTTTGTTAGCCTTTATACATTATTAACTCTTTATATTTGTATTTTGTGCTTGACCTTTGTGAAACAATCAAGTTAATTGTGTTCCTGACCAGCAACAGTTAGCCTACAAACAAAGTAAGATATAACTAATGTTATCTATGATCGTGGATTCAACACACAGATCATTATTGATTATAAAAATTTTTACTTCTCTTTAAGTTAACGATGCAGTTTTGATTATAACCATTGGACCTACCAGAAGAGAAATTTCTTTTTAAGTTGACATAAAATATCCGGATAATGGCAACTGCTATCTAGTTCAAATAGAGGGGTATATAATATTATGTAAATTATAATGTTTCAAATTTATATTAATATCTAAATCGCCTAAATGTTATGTAAAGTTTTAGCTTGGTTGGATTTGCTTATTCAAATTGTTATTCATCAGTATTGCAAAGAACATAAATTTTTTGGACTTAAATTATAAGTTGGAAGTTTAATGTATTTAGTTATGGACTTTTTGGGTTATATGATTTTGATACATAGAAATACTTTTATGACATCACCACATTCCAGGTCATTAGCACATTACCATGTTCGAGACTAGACACACCAACACATACAAAATCGGAATTTGTTTAGAATTCCACTGAAATTCAATTAGAACTTAATACAACTAGACTTTCCTCAAATGTTTTATGGCTTTGGATTTCATTCACAATACTGTAAATTATTTGTTTTAAATTTTTGCTTGCTGATTGGTTCAAAACGTGTTGCTTTTCGCTCTTTGATATTACTTATTTTAAGACGTTTGTTTGTATACAAATAGTATCCTGTTTTAAGAAATAAATATTTTTCAAGTAAGCAATGTATAATCAGTTATTAACCAACAGAGCGATTGATTTATTACATTTGTGAGTGGGTGAACTAAGCAATTTGAGCTGATAAAATACATGATGTCAATGAATTCTCTGAGACACAATAGAAACATTCAATCATATACATGAGTAAACGTGATATCCATAATGTCCAGGGATGGCGTTATAATCAATTACGTGAGACATACATTATTGAAAATATCATTGTAATAAATTAGCAAATTATGTAACATATATGACAAAAACGAATCCAATGGTTCCGAGTATTAATTGTCCTCTCTAAACTCTATTCAGAATTACCTTGAGATGCATATCAAGGTCAAGGATATCCAATGTTTTGCATAGTCCTCCTATTTTTGCAAATTAGTCGAAGCGAACAAACTATAACTAAGACGAATTTTGGCACAAAAAAAGAAAGTCTGTGCAATAAAACGCCGAGATGAAGCCTACTTTTCCATTGTAAAAATGGAGACATCCCCGCATCAGCTGCTCTTCACATTTCATGCTTTAATTGTTTTTTTTTTCTTGAAGAAAACATTTTGATTTTTAAGGCATACAACTGGCATATGAGGAATCTCCGAATTGGTGTATGGCTTCGTACAATTTTAAGCGAGCATGGGCTTTCACATTAGCTGAAATGATGACATTTCCACATTCGTTGGCCTATACAAATTCATGGTCTTCGTAATTCACCAGGATCATGCCTCTACGAACGACGTACACGTGTTTCATATGGCATACATTGTACCTCTGTTGTAAAAAGACAATGATCGCACTTGATCTGATAATCGATAAGTGTAAATAGCATGATAGATATACCAACAAATATACGAACGAAAGGGTGTACGTGATTGAAAACATCTCTATTGGACACAAGTGGTAGCTGACCAGACTTTAACAACGTGTGTGACGAATAAAAACAGAATAACGAACTTCGTCCTATTTTTTTTTTTTCGTATGTTTCTTATTTTTTTTAGCTTCTTCTAAAATTATACATTTTTATACCGTGAAAGAAAATTGTATTATTTTATGAAATACAGATATGTTGCAGATGAAGTGTTTTTGCATGAACTATAAATTTGAAAAATAATATTCTAGACCCAAGAAATAGATCACTTGTAATTAGTTTCGTTACATTTTTAAATTATTATGTATTAAATGTAGTGCTTGGATCAAATCTGAATCCATAGAGCCCATCTATATACTTAAAGAAATAACTTTCCCCATGCAATAGACTTTTCTTTTTTGAGTTTCTATTCCATCTGTAAGTTTTTCTTTGGAACATCTATGTTCACTTTTTCTGTGCGTTTCCATCTCCTTTTTGGACGTGTACTTGCTTGTTTCTTTGTTTCTGTCTTTGACACTATCAACGCTTTGTCCCTATGACATTTAACCCTATAAATAGTTTTTACCCTATAAACCCAATGACGTCACTAATCTTCAATTTTGATTGACCTCAGGTGACATATCCACGTTAAATTCCTATTATCTCCATAATACAAACCAATTCTGTGAATACCTTTTACCCTTACTGTCCATGTTCCCATATATACTACTAATGATATATGTCACGCACTCCTGTAAAGATGAGGAAAGTATATTACCCTTAGTTGGTAATAACAATGCTGTAAATGTACGCACCTTTCGTATCTTAAATCTACCCCAGAATGTACCGTCTTAGTTGTTTCTGATAATTCAAAGTGGGTGTTTACAGTCTTCCAGTTTGTTCTTGAAAAAAACATAATTCTTCCTCATTGACGACGTTAATAATCTGGGTGTTGACTTTCATCTTTTGGTGGCAAATGTGCCCAGACGCACATCAAGCCAGCATTGGGTTAAGTAGCGTCCTTAGATATTAATATTTTCTCCTACAATATTAAGACTTCTTTCAAAATGGTATGGCAAAATCAAAAATAGCGAGTGGTGTTGATGAAAGCTGATGTGCTCGCAACGTTTCAGCAACAAGATGTCCACATGTTGATGAACCCAGTCGAACACAAAAGTTATTGTCCACCGCTTCGAGTTAAATAATCGACAAATTCAAGCGGTGGATCGAACACATACTATTCAAAGCACAAAACATACCGATGCAAGTTCATCGTGCATAAAGTCACCTCTTATGAATTGTACATAGCTAGTAATTCAAGATTAAGAAATTTTGCAAGTCGTACATGGTAGTCACTTTTTGCAATTTGTTTACTTCGTTTACGACACTAGAAACTGTAGATCTCCACTTACCGATTTATTTTGGAGCCATACCAGTTGTTTGCCCGACATTTCTTAATGCAGCTGCTTTTTCACGGGAATGATTTTAGTATTCGTATGGGGAGAAAGCCTTATAGAGACCCATAAATCTTTGCGCTATTTTGTTATATGGTCTAAGTTAAATTTGTGATAGGATATTATTATTGAAAAACATAGCAGGTTCAAATAATATTACCGGTTTTCTGTAGGAGCGTCAAGGACCATCCTTGGGCCACCGGTGCTCTTCAACAACCAAAACTAAGTGGTCATAGTCACAAAAGTAATTTGTTTTTAGGAATAGCAGAAGGTCAGATCAGTAGCATGCAGTTATATGAAAACCAATTAAGTCCTGTGTATTATGCACATATTTGTCAATGTTTTGATTATGGGGAATCGAATATACAACAATTGCTTGCGATATACCTGTGAAACTTATCTTTGAAACCAAACAAAACTTTTGCGTTAGGTTTTTGTTATCCGTTTAACAAACCCCAGATAAACTTTAAGCGCTACTAGTTGAGAAAGCGTCATCATACTATGTATTTGAAGGTACTTCCGAGCTTTTATCTTGAAACTAAATGAACATGTGCTTTGGTCTGCTAAGACCATGTTGGGTACTTATTTGCCATGTAAACTGTTCTCAAAAGTAACTCTCGCTTTGAATCTGTAGAAACTGCGAGGAATGATACCTTTGTTTGTCTTCCCAAGCACAATTAGTTGCGCACGTTTATATTGGATATACGGGGTTTTATCTGCATGTTTGTTTGAGTCCTTAAAAAATGCTCATAGACGGGCCGATCCAATCGTTGCCGAATCTGGTCAAATAATTGTAGTTGCAATAACAACATTTTCCGGAATTCCTTTGTTTCCTTTTCATCCATGGAATAAAGTGTGATATCGAATAACGCCATGATACTGTTGTTAAATATTCCAACCTTAGCATCTTGCTATCCTGTCAGTGTAAATGAATTGTGTCCGAAATGTACCTATTTCGCGTACGGCCATGTAGTCTATAAGAGAATACTAGTGTTAAAAATTAACCATTATTATAACTGAAAAGACAAGTCGAACTTATATGTAAGTTATATGCATTGAATGTTGAACAATATTCTACTTCCTATAATTTAGGAAGGTTCTTGGTTGTATAACAGATTTATATACGAATGTGGCAAATATCTGCACAATAGTTGTGCTGATTGAACTAACGTGTAACGAAGCCAGTTCATGTTCACGCATGCGTAATGTACATTATTGTAATCGGATTTAACTATGTCCAGAGTAGCTGTTGCTTGTGGATGAAGATTGCTAAAACTGACGTTTCATGCAAATTAGATGCTGTTATCGATGATGACGTTGTTTCTAAGGACTTTATTGATTTACTTGCTATGAGGGACCAAAGATTCGGTATCAACGGGTCGGTATCGAATAAGGATAATCTCGAGGGATCCATGGGCAGACTGTAGGACCACGCATATTGGCTCATTGACCATTCAAAGAGAGCTTTGAAAACAAATACACTATAAACGTCAACTAGACTCCAAAATGTACTTTGTTCCATTTGTCAATCATCATCATACAATTCCTCAATACCAATAAAATAAACAATTATATTTCTCTATGAGTGAACGTCAATAATAAACTTGTGGACGAATTCATTCATCATATTTTATACAATCCTATCATTTAATCTTCCTTGGTGACAAACCATTCATTGTTTATATGCAACTACCCATAGTGATGCAAACATATCATCATCCCTTTTCATATTTGCTTACAAGGAGATATACCAATATATCAATCGTATTTGTTTTAGACGTCCATACGTTCCTGCTTCTTTTTGTTTGTTGAAGTTACAGGTTCTTATTAATTCCCGTCAGGAGCAATTTAATTTCCTTATGCTTGTCATTTAGATACGGCGTATCATCCTGTTAAATCCATGAATTTCATGCACATGAGTATGGAATCATATTCATGAAATTCTTCAGTTACATAACGAATAAATATTTCAGTCATGAGATTACTTTCACGGTCTTCGCTAAATCCAAACCCGTTACGTCGACATCGTTTATCAATATGACTTCGGTCTTGTCACGATAATTATGAAGTATGTTTTAAACAAAATTGTCCTTGTGAGGCTGCGGCAGCGATGGCGGCAAAGACACCTGATAATTAGGGGCCATCGCTTACGGGAGGTTCAAGATCCATGGTTTCTATGCCTGAATGGATAATATCTTTATTCTAAACTGGAATCAAGTAACAATTCTAATGCTGGAAGGTGGCTTTGGATAGTCTCTCTCTCTCACACTCACACACACACACAAACACCCACCACACACACACATACAAACACACACACATACACTTATACTTAACCAGACAAATAAACTCTTATTTTGTACGACTTTGTGATTGACAGTATTTAAACAGAAATGCATTTCCAACATCCCAAAGCTTATCATCAGTTGCATTTCTCTTCTCTTAATTCGTACTGTCTTTGACAGTTTTTGATTTGAAGTCGACCTTTATTGTGTTATATTTTTATCTGTCAAGGACAATACAAATTTATGTTTATCCAAAACCTAATTATTTATTTCGCAGGAAAGGCGGTGAGTGATTCATACATATCAAATCTAATTTAGGGATTGTCCGTGCATCTGTGGCTTGATTGCACTGCAATAAATCAACTGCCGTTAATTACAATATAACTAGATGCAAGATATATCGATAATTTTAATTGACAAGCATAAGCTGCTTATATAATAACAATACTATCATGCATCTAGTAATTTACGTGGAATTGCCAATAATCACAACAACGAAGACACCCTGCATTCTGTCTAATCAAAATATAGATCAAACTATCAATAATTAGATCTTAATGTCTACCAATACGAGGAAATGTTATACTCACCAATCGAATTACAACTTGAAGCCCACTATAAGGGAAAGTATAACATTCAAGCATATTGCTAATGACAGCTCTCCTTAACACGAATTAAAACTGTGTATTAGAGACTACTATCAGTAAGGCGACAGTGAACTCGAAAAGTCACCAGAACCTAAACATTCAGCCTGTCAGAACTCTTGCAACGGTGGAGATCTGTATTTTACTCTTATTGATATGAACTTAAAAATGTATCTATCAAGGAAGACTCGTATTTACTCGGAATATTAATTTTGATCAAGAAATACTAATATTTCCATGCATTATCTTGCCTACCCAGGCGTATTCATACCAACTGTCTATATTTTCAATTTTAAATTGTTGAAAAGAAATAAAGCTAAAGTAAACAAAGCTAAAGTTTTAATAAACTGCTGCTGTTTGAGCCACTGGTTGGTGTTAGTAATGTTTTGCAATGACATAACTAAATAGGTCATGGCTGTCTATTTACTGCATAAGATAAAATACCTTATAAATCCCCTACTATTAGGCCTAAAAAGGTCGTAATTATACCACGTTCATTATCAATAATGCTATATTGTCTTCGGAACATAATTAGATTCGACACATTGATGTATTCAACATATCATCAGATAGTCAACGTGAATTCATGGCCTTTTCAACGTGTTACAATTTTACTGCTCAGCTAATACACATGGATACGATTTGCTGAGGTATCTAAAATTGTTGTGAAGCAGATTTAATCATTTCGCCAAGACGAATTTAAAACTTGAACATTCGTTTTAATTCAACTGCTAAGCACATATAAAAGGCGTTTTTACCTATTGTTTTCCTACCAGTGCAGACATGCATCATTTGTAGACAGCTTGTTATCAAATGGGTCTCTACCTGAACGCAATCTTGCCGGTGCAGTTATAACAATATTGGCAGACAGTCGGATAAAAAAGCACATTTACATACTGATGCATCCTGACAAATCCCCTTCAATAAACACAAGAAATAGACCATCTACCTTGGGCATGACAAAATTGCATGCATATAGGTTTGTAGACAAATGTTTAGAGAGACACATAAGCTGATATTACCTGAGACTGAATACAAACCAAGAGCAAACAAATTAACAAGCTACTATTTGCTTTTCTCTTGTTTTCAATTTTAACTGACTGTGTGTTGATGTAATATTGAAGATGTTTGAATGTTTTCCAAATTTAAGCAAAACAGTTTGGCTCTCAAGTAATTTCCTATAATTGATCAATTCTATAATGTGCAAGACTATGTATTTAATATCAGTATATAATGAAATGTTTCTCAACCTGTTAATCACATGCAGTGAGTTGCAGTAGTTGTTAAGTGTCTGTCTTTCCCGTCTGGCTACTTTAGGTCCCTGAAATCAGTCATAGCCTCTACCTCAATGACTTTATTTGACCCATAATTCACACATATATTTAGCAATTTAATCATCCATGCACACGACCAGTCACGGGAATAGAGTTTATGAAGGACGTTAACTTCCAAAGAGATCCAAAAGGATAAAACAGCAATGTATTATTAATCGGGCGTGTATGAATATGACTCAATATGGTACCGACTGATACACTGTGGACCAAAAAGAAAATAAATTAATTACTATCTTATGTTTTAAAGCGATAACCTGGCTTCTAATAGTTCAAATTCATTTTTCTCTTCTTTACTGAACATTTTACTATCTGTAAATCCGCTGTTTCTTCTTTATGCTCGTAATTGTTGGTGATTTTCCATTTCCGCCAATGATGTATCAAACTCAGCTGCACTGATTAATGTATCCTCGATTGGCAACTGCAAGGTATATCTGCAAAATTTGTTTATTTTCTTTATTTTAAAAATTATTGGAATTTAGCAGGTGCTTACGTTGTATTGTAAGATATTTAAAAACGTAAATTACGTAGACTCTGTACATAGACACTTACGTATATTTTTATAATTACTGATAAGAAAATTTTAAGTTTCAGACATTTTCCCTTCGAGTAAGGTGGGGTATTTTAAAAGAATTAAGTTAACACCCATTTGATTGGCAATGTTATATGATTTCGTCCACGATGTCGACATTTTACGATTTGTCACGTAAGTAGTAGTAACAAAGAATCTGTTTTCTAGTATATAAATAGCTGTGTAGCTGGAAATGTTTTTTCACTCTTATTTTTTGTGTTATTTTAACATCAAGTCTGCAGTCGTATTTTATTTGAGAGGATACATATTTGATCAGATTATTCAGATAAAGCATTAACTGCTAATTGGACTTAGTATCTTTTTGGAACTACTCAATATTATTCGGAACAGTTCTGGAAAACGCTATTTGGACATATCAGGAATGGTAGCAAACCAGTATACTCTTCGAACTGAAATTTACACGAAACGTTAAACAGTCTTTGACTTTAATATAACATTTTCAAGATTATGTTTTGATTCAATTCATAATACTATGAGTGTTTTCTTAAATTGTCATTTATAACATTGATAATAAAATTATTTGTTAAGTTTTCCAAAACTTGTTGCTCTTGTTTAGTTCTGTTACTTTATTACCACAGAGCCGCAAGACACTAAATATAGTATCTAAGCTGCACTATGCTTGTGCAACCAATTTTAAATAGAACCGTACTCGTGATAGATGTCGCATCATAAATAATTTACTAGCACCACATGAGAAAATAGCTACTATCGATTTAGTCCCAACAATAACTAGTGAATCACGTCAAAATAGAACCAGCAAAACAGACAGTCATTGCCGCACAAAAACCAAAAGTATCATATATAACCAAAAACGCGCTGTTGTGTTCTGCACATGTAAATCATTTTTATTGATTGAGGTTCTCACATAAGTATGAATAATGCTGAAAAGTTTTGTTTGCTTTAATCGGCCAGCACAGGTGATTCCATGTCAAATATTTTAATCACATATACTTTGAATTGAACCATAGTGAGACTTTACAATGATACAGTATTGATTTTGTTTAATATTACTCATGTTAGCAACTATTATCCACTCCACGGTGGCAGTTTTAATCACTAGATCTGTTGATTGTAGTGTAACCAGTTTTGATGTTATTCGTGTCACTAATCGTCGTAGTTAATCTAATCTTTGAGGGATTGATATGTATGCGATCATAGCTGTTTCATCCAAACCTCAGCAACGACTCGCACTGCACCCTATTTGGGTATCGGTGCAGCGTGCGATGTCAAATCACGAGTACTTTTGGTGGCACCGTGAACAATCCAAGAACAATGTCACTAAGATAATCTCCTTAATATGTCTCACGAAGTCCAGTTCCTTAACGTCACCTACACGGGTTCTTTCTGTTGTTAACAGCGCGAACTGGTTTTAAACCTCCATGCTCGACTGTCATTATTATATTTAAATGTCAGTTCGATCGGTAATGTATAGTTGTATATCAATGTTTTACCACGCAGGTCAACGTGCATGCCTTGTTCTACAAGGATTATCTGATTATCATGACATAAAAGATACATAAGTTATGTGGTCGCAATCCATATAAAATCAAATGGTTCCAGGGTTGGATAAAATCTTGAAAATCTGTCTTTTTTATCTGTTTGCATAACTACCTGCTTTCATAACTACCAATGATAGCGACCCGATTTATATCGATTTGCGTCGTTGATATAATCATTACAAGTTCAGGCGTAATATGATATTCCATTCGAAACATTGGTCACCACCTGATTATTAAGCCCACCTAAAACTAAAAAGTTTCACGAACCTACAATGTCAGATTAAACGATTGAGTTTCTACTGCAATAAAATAACTAAGTGTGTGTTCATTGGCACGTATAGAAACGGAGACATTAGTCTCTTCAGGTTATTCGTCGTCGGACGGCGTAATAAGGCAGTTTTATGTTGTATACATCGGCAGAAGTTCAATAATTTCCAGGTGATGCCATTTTCTGCTTGAAGTACAACATTTCTTGCGTGCTTATCTAAAAATGGTTGCGATCGGATATTAGGTCAACAATAGTAGAGATGATAGAGAGATCTCACATGTTCATGATTCAACGACGGTGAGAGATACAGAAATCACAATGAATTCTTGTTTTGACAATGAGAAAGTGATCACCCGAGTAACTCTCTGGGCAGTATTTACAACCATCAGTTGCATTTCAGCATATATTTCGAGCAAAACATGAAACGTTTAAATTCTTTTAGAACTCATCATTGCCGAATGAACCTTGTTCATCGTACAGATCGTGAATATCTTCAACGCGTTTATCAATCAGCAAGCGATATGTGTTTCTGTGATAAAAATCCTCTGCCAAACCGATGCGGCTTCACTGATGACTTTGTGTGCATTCTTGCCAGTACTGAAGAATCCCACAACTACTTTTACTTGGGTTGGTGTGTTCTATTTTGCAGGTTTAGTTATACCGTTCTCCATTTTTTTTTCACTAGTTGGGATTTAACATTGTCATATGTTTCATTTCGCCTTCTCTATGCTGTCTATTTTTTGAATTCTTCCGGTGAGTTAAATCTGCGTCTATGTTGTTCAATCCATTTTGCATTTATGCATGTTCTTCCCCTTACATACATTGCTCCTCTTCATATGTTATATATTGAAGGTCATGGCCTGGATATTCAATATCTTTGGCTTTTTTCTATATCTGGCTTTTTCTATACCTTTGGCTTTTTTCTATATCTTTGACTTTTTTATATCTTTGGCTTTTTTCAATATCTTTGGCTTTTTTCTATATCTGGCTTTTTCTATATCGTTTGCTTTTTCTATACCTTTGGCTTTGTTTCTATATCTTTGGCTTTTTTCTATATCTTTGGCTTTTTTTCTATATCTTTGGATTTTATTCTATATCTTTGGCTTTTTTATATATCTGGCTTTTTCTATATCTTTGGCTTTTTTCTATATATTTGGCTTTTTCTATATATTTGGCTTTTTTCTATATCTTTGGCTTTTTTCTATATCTTTGGCTTTTTCTATATATGGCTTTTTCTATATCTTTGGCTTTTTCCATATCGTTGGCTTTTTCTATATCTTTGGCTTTTTTTCTATATCTTTGGCTTTTTTCTATATCTTTGACCTTTTTCTACATCTTTTGATTTTTTCTATATATTTGGCTTTTTTCTATATCTTTGGCTTTTTTCTATATCTTTGGCTTTTTTCTATATTGTTGGATTTTTTCTATACCTTTGGCTTTTTCTATATCTGGCTTTTTCTATATCTTTGGCTTTCTTCTATATCGTTGGCTTTTTTCTATATCTTTGGCTTTTTCTGTATCTTTTGGGTTCTTAGCTATCTAGTCTAGTTATTTCTTCTGATCCAGTAAGCGCAGGCACGTTTTGCACATTTGCTTAGGTTGATTTTGGAATATCTCTCGGCACGTTCAGTTACTTCCAGTGCGGGTTTAATCAGTGACTCAAACGTTTGTTCCAAATCACATGTGAGGTCTTCTAGTGCAGTCTGTTTCTACATACCTTAGTCATTTTTGCGACCCTCTGCCACATTGTTGTATCAAATTCTGCTTTTCTCAAGTGGCGTTTCGACGCTGCTTTCCATATTTTTCTAGACAAAACTGGAGAACATTATATACCATTGTTTCATATTCATAAATTAACACGTTTGTTCTCGAAGTACGAGTCCAAATTATCTCTATATTTACCCCAACAGTATCTACTCAATTCAATGGTTACAAAACTATGCACAATCTGAAACGTTTAAGGCAAGAATTTCATGAAATTTCTGTGAATGTTCCTTTTCCTGATATTGAATAATGCAATATTTTAATCAGCTATCGTGTTTTAATATTGTGTGCTACGTAGCGTAAAAACAGTAATCAAAAGTTCTACTCGATTCTATTAACTAATTAAACCACAGTGAAACGTATAAACCGTGTTTATACTGCGGGTTAAAGCCATGACATTGCTTACACAAATCCAATGATGTCCGTGTACGTCAAAGAGTCGATAAAGATCTCAATCATGACTTTAAGGCAATTAATCCAATACTATGAGAATGAATGGCAAAATGAGTCTTCAAAGGAGATACGATTGCCAAGATTGCACTTGGAGATGGACAATACCTTTATGTAAGAGGAATTATGATTCAGTCCAGCGAATATGAAGCTTATACTACGATTTGTTTTTGAGAAATTGACCATTATGAATTGCAAGTTGATTCACAACAATACGATGACCATAATTATAAATGGCTAGTCCATCGGAGATTACCATCGCATGGTATCAATCCAGATAAATTCACCTCGATGCATAGGTATGCACCCATGCGATGCTTTTGTTTCACCGTTGCATATTATCCTTGTGCGAGAATTTACACCGGTCTCTATGATTTTCCTAAACACTACCTTGTTTATGAGCAATATTCCTTATCAAAGTTATTAGTGGCCTTAAATCTCAGATCAGTTCCCAGACATCCAGCCTTGCTGGCAAAATTCAAGAACTAAATTGATTTTGGTTCCAAGCATACATCACTGCATATGCATCTGTAGATTTCATTCCTGCAGTATATAAATCATTCTTGTCTTTAGACTTGGTAATAGTTTGACTCATTCAGTTCAGTTATGTCTGGATCCATCGACGATCGGGCACTGATGCGAGGACGACCATATGCCGTTACCAACATTGCTTCTGGTACCAGTGAATAATCGTTGTGTGCTTCAAGTAAATCTTCAGGACATTCCTTATCAGTTTCAAAGATGACGGCTGATGTTGTAATCAAACACATACTTTTGTATTTATGCAGGATAGATTGACGACTGAAATTCACTAACCAGCAATGGTTGCGTCATCGCCGTTTTATGATGGTTATTTTTTTCTAGATGTATAATATAACTGTTAGAAGTTGGAAATCATATCCTTCCACGTTTAGGTTGTTGTTATCTGTGACTTAATACATATCTCACCACGCAGGAAATGTCAGTGGGCAGTTTCAGCTCAATTTCGGTTATTGATAACAATGCAACCTAACCTATACCATGTGACGGACTTGTACAGGTATATGACAGTGTCACGAAAGCTCTCAAACTTGTCAGCGTAACAGTTCAGACCTATCCAAGTCTTCGATGATATTTTCACCACCTCCTTAACTTCTCATCTGCATCTGGCGGTAGACATGTTTCATGGCTTGGCGAATAGGTAGCCTCACAGAGTTCATTAAACGAATTTACGGTGACTCGAAGCTTTCAATCGAGCTTTCTCAAATAAAATAGCATGTTATTAGTGGCGAACTCAAATTAATTTGCAAAATATAATTAAAGAAATATTCTAGTGCACTATCTACACAAAATAAACTCAAATGAGCAAATATGACAATGCATTGCACCAAACATAGCTTGGTTACACTCTATGCCTTGGAATCCAATGCAATCAAATTTCTGCAAAATGCTGGTAAATGTCCTTAATCGCTTTCGCCTCGGTGCTTTCACTAATATCATCTGAAATTGTTGTTGATGTTTGGGCTGATTTCCTTCTGCGTCGTTTATATACCTTCCATATGTCCTCTAATGAGCAATGAGTTTTTAGATGCCATTTCTATATTAACGACAAAATGCATTTAATTTATTCTTTTTGAATGTATGTATGTATGTATGTATGTATGTATGTATGTATGTATGTATGTATGTATGTATGTATGTATGTATGTATGTATGTATGTATGTATGTATGTATGTATGTATGTATGTATGTATGTATGTATGTATGTATGTATGTATGTATGTATGTATGTATGTATGTATGTATGTATGTATGTATGTATGTATGTATGTATGTATGTATGTATGTATGTATGTATGTATCGAATTCGTAAACAACTTGCGTTAGGAACACCCTTTATTTCTAAAAAAAAAGCTAGACCTTGAACTCAACATCGGTAAACATGATCTTAAAATGTAATTTGTAATGAGAGACGAGGGTTAGCTGCATAATATATTGTTTACTTTTAACACTCGTGTAGTATACGCTTAAAATTTTGGTTCATTAAATTTGTTCCGAATGAACTAAAGATTTTGTTTCGTGGTCTGCCACATACCGTCTGCTTTACAATATTATGCTTTACTGTTTCTGTTACAATTTGTCGTTGTTAGGCTGGCAACATAAACGGTATTGATGATCTATTTGCTTGGGCCTCTACAAAGAGCATTAAAGTGTCAAGTTATAAACGTGTATTTTTATTCTGGGAATGAGAATGGAAAAACGTATACTTACAGTTTTACATCCTGAATTTCCTCAAAAGGTATAGTCTCAGTTGTGCTAATCCGAAGTACATGAACCATATCATAAGTTCTAAAGCTTGATTACACATTTCGTAATTTTAATGTAATCATGGCTACATTAAAAGAGCAATATCACCCTCCTTACTGCACTTTAAATGAAATGAACTTTGTGTTCTGTAGCGTCTCTTTAATAATTACACTTGAGAGAGTTAATATTTTCCCCACATTTTGATTCCAAATGTTCAGAAACAGAACAGAAACAAACATGCAGATAGGTTAAAAATCCTCTCTCGCTTCTCCAATCCAGTGTACTTCACGTAAATTGACACAGATAAATCCCCTCCCAACAAAATCATTAACCAATGATTTTGCTAGAATTTTCGATTTATCATTACACGAAAGAATTACCACTGGGAATCTTTGTAGACACGCATCATAATCAACAAGTATTATTTGCCTGATTGGTCTTATGTGAAAGATCGCAACAGTCTACCATTATTCGTACTGAATTGTTCTTCAAATTCAGGAAAAGGTTAAAGACGAGACTTAATGAGTTTAATTAGTTAGATTATGCATCTTAGGAACAACAGCTGGATGGTTATCTAACTAGCCACAAATACTGGTTATCTCGGGCTGTTTCCATTTCTCATAAGGACCCAAGTTTTAATAAAATGACAATGATACTTGAGTGGCTTCAGTTTCACTAATATCCTCTGAAACAAGGTGGAGTTTTCAGAACTTTTCCTGCTCGACAATGACTCTTTATCACCATGATGAGTAGTATAAATATGCCCACAGTAATAAATACCTCTTGATTGATCGACTCATGGCCTCAGCAAAAGACTGAACAATACATTTGTATATTAAAATGAATAATTTCGTGATCAACATCTTATCATGAGATGTCTCTGTCTTATCTCTAGTAACTGCACAAGCAAGTATAAATTAGGATAGGGTCAATATTCCGACCCAAACAAGATTGTCAGTTACAAATGCGTGAACAAAAACTTACCTCTAACCAAAGCATTAGGTAGTAATAAATAATTCCCTCGATAGTTAAAGATTTCACTGTCCCGATTGTCGTGGACCCTAAGACTATGTCTGATATCAACTATACATAATTATGATGAAAATAAACAAAACCGCACTTTACTCCCTGAACACAGTCACTTTCATTAGATAATTAAATGAAATTATAATTTGCTTCCTTTAATATTTTAATATAGATAGGATTGGATGAGTCTCCAACAAATAATACGAACCTTTAAACATGAATGGTTCATAGTTACCTATAATCAAATCAAACTAGTAGGTTTGACTAAACTAATGCTTTTATTTTATCGCATGAACCGTGTCCTTGTAGAAATATGAATAACTGTATGCGTTTGACTCTTTTTCAATCTATTACAATCGGAAATAGTCTATGTTGTGCATGAGATAAACGAAGGAAGAGATAACCATGTATTTTCCATCTGATCAGAAACTTGAGTCTTAAAATTTTTGACAGATTTAGAAGTGCTAATGTGAGAGTGAGACGGTTTTATATCATACACCTGACTTAAGGACAAATGAAACGTTGTGCATCAAGGAATTATCTTCAGTTGTACGAGCTGCATGTTCTAACGTTTAAACCTTTAGCTCATCATAGTAGGTCTTGACTTCACTGTGGACGCGTTTCTTGAACTATGCAACTTACACGAGTTGTCTGAGATCATTTTAACTTTTTATCAATCTTCTTGCCTAAGCCCATATCGAGCAATTATTATCTTTTCCTTGCAAAACTGGCAGGCTCTTTCGGGTTTCTTTGCTATAGTTTCTAATCCTTTCTCAATATGCATCAAGTATCAACTCATAACCTTTCAAATTGATACTTCACCCACATCATAACTAGCACATTGTTGTGCAGGCAGGTGAAGTGTAGATTTTACGAACCTTGCCATTAAGTTTGCAATACGAAATCCCCATGCTCTCTTGGTCATTGGAAAGCAATCTTCTCAGAATGAGGAAAATACGGATCTGCTTAATTACTAACCTAATATTTATTGTAACACCAAAACCTAAAATTGTACGGAAAAGAAAATAGAATGGTGTTTTATTTATCCTAGTTCGAAATATTTTAATCTGAATTGCATGCCACCATCTTCTATATTTCCTTTTCTCTGTATTTACATCACTTGTTTGCGATTTGCATCTTCATCTGATTATATAATTTCTTTCCTTAGTCAGCATGTTCTCTTTCTTCAACTGCAAATTGCAGTTGTCTTTCTTTACTCTATTGTTTCCTTTGTGAAGCTGAATATCTATTAAGTCTGTTTATCTGAGTTTATAATTTCTATATTACATTCATTTCAGAGCCAGATAGAAACTATCTAATCAAACTCAGCAGCAGAGAGGGTGAACCCTACAACAATATATTTGCGACAAAATCGATTAAAGCCTCAGAATGCCAATGGAGCCTTCCTACGAAATCTCATATTTTAACCAAAAAAAAATTAAAGGTCCCATCTTAGCAATTTTGTCGCAAATACATTGTCATAACCACACTCAAATTGCTGCCATCTACGTCTACAAATTTTTGCGACAGAATCGATTAAAGCCTCAGAATGCCAATGGAACCTTCCTACGAAATCTCATATTTCAACCAAAAAAAAAATAAAGACCCCATCTTAGCGATTTTGTCGCAAATACATTGTCATAACCACACTCAAATTGCTGCCATCTACGGTCGCAAATATGTTGTCATTTCACCCTCTCTGCTGCTGATTAATACAAATTATTTAACCAAATATTTGATCAAGTCCAATACGATATCGTGACCGAGGGTCGTGTAAATTTATTGTTATAAATCCATATGGGACAGACTGAGCATGACTAAAGTAATTTTTAAATCCATTGAAGTCCATATCGGAACACCATGTTTGCCAAATATTTCGTAGCGTATGTGTATCAACGCCGTTGAATACAGCAAGAATATTACAGTTATCGCGAATCACTTTTGGAATTTGAGTATATCGTTGAGTGACATATATCACGTCAGTGTTTTTATGCCTACCTCGGGAAAATATTCTAGCAGGGTTCTTTTGATTATCTAACATTACATCATCGTACACTACAAGATTGTTTATGTCTCCATCGAGATCTTCTACTGATGGTGCATCATCAATATCAGTAATAAAGTCGATTACACTTTCACCTTTAATTTCTGATGCTTTTTCATTATAATCTTTTAACACTTCATAGCACCGTTGATCATCTACGGATGGGGCAACTAAATATAATTTATCCCACTTCATAAATCGCATTATCAAATTAAGCAGTAATTGTGTTTTGCCTGATCCAGATGGTCCGATTATAATGGCACGGACAGAATTCGGAAGCGCTGCGTGGTGTTTTACCGGTTCTCTTCTTTTAGTCGCTGAAAAGTCAATTATATTCATAACGCTATATATAAATTATGGATCTATATTGTGTTAAATGTAAACAGCGTACTGATACAACCGATCAGACAACCATTACAACTAAAAACAATAGACTAGCGCTTACTGGTAAGTGTGTAACATGTGGTACAAAAAAATTTAGATTTTTAAAAAAAAGCAACTCGGAGGTGATATTGCCGCAAAACTTGGAAAACTCCCCGGAACCCCATGGGCAAAATACCCCGGAGAAAAACACCTTCCAGGATATAGCTACTGTGGTCCCGGAACGAGATTAGATATCAGACTTGATGATCAAAATCAACCCCGGCCTGGTGAGTATCCGATAAATGCTATTGATAAGGCATGTCATGCTCATGATGTTGCATATAAAAGCAATAATTTGCAACAAAGACATATCGCGGATGTAAAATTAATTCATGCCTTAAATGCTATTCCCGATAAATCCTTCAAAGAAAAATTGGCTTCATGGTTGGTCAAATCAGCTATGAAAGGCAAATTAGTGTTAGGTGCTGGTAATTGAAAACACCAGTGTTTTTATAGTATGGAATCTATTTATTATTCTCCGAAAGGATACTGGAGGGGTAAAGCAGCAATCAGTAAACTCGCTAACGCTGCAAAAGTGAAAAAATCCACTGCAAAAGATTGGTTATCCAAACAAGCTATATGGCAAATTTATCTACCACCGCCTAAACAAATTAATTATTCTCATTTTGATGTTACCGTACCCAATGAAGTTCATCAGGCTGATTTATTGTTTTTACCACATGACCATGGTTACAAATACGCGCTAACTGTAGTTGATATTGCGAGTCGATTTAAACAAGCAGAACCATTGAAAACAAAGTCAGCTTCTGAAGTCGCTTCTGCATTTGAAAGGATTTATCGACGAGGTCCTCTAAGATGGCCAAATCTATTACAAGTTGATCCTGGCAAAGAGTTTCAAGGTGCTGTTCTATCAACAATGAAAACTCATAGTGTTACAATACGACGAGGACATACTGCGTTACATCGTGATCAGGCAATTGTAGAACGATTTAATCGAACTCTTGCAGAACGGTTATTTGGATATCAATATGCAAAAGAATTCATCCAAGAAAAACGATCTCGTGAATGGGTCCAAAGGTTACCGAGTGTAGTTGCAGCGTTAAATAATGAGATTACTCGAACTATTAATATGAAACCAAATATTGCAATAAAAAAAGAATATATTCCCGAACAACCGCAGCGGGTTAGCACTCAGCCACTTCTCGGTGATGTTACTGTGAGATATTTATACGAACCAGGAGAGCTTGAAGGCGGTAAAAGAAGAGCTACTGATCCTATATGGAGTGTTACTACGCATAAAATTTCAACTATAACGCGATCAACTGGTAGACCTCCAATCTACAGATTGGATTCAACTGCACCTCAGCGTGGTTTTACACGCGAACAACTACAAGTCATTCCGGACGATACTCAATTACCGCCACATGGTCTTAACTAGCTCCGTTACGTCTATTACACTCAAGACAGGTCAACATCACATTGTTTCTGACATGACCAAGACTGTTATTTTTTCTGTCTACGGTGAATTGTCGAGGGTCTTTATCCGAATACTGCCAGTGCATTATACAATTGCAACTGGCGCAGTGATTATTCTGTTGTTCTTTTAATGCGATTATTACTTCAGCATCAATATCAAATTCTCGTTGTTTTTTTTTGTCCTGCTGTTTGTAGCCAGAGAGTTTTTTATTAATGATGCTAATATCAGTGTTATCATCGTTTGCATTAAAATCATCATCGAAAACAATCCTTCGTAGTTGATTTATTCGTCGTACTCTGGACACTGCGAGATAGACTAAATTTGACCATTCAATGCGATTATCAACTATCCAAACAATTGTATCCGTGATGGTCAATCCTTGTGACGAGTGTATTGTTGTTACATAACCAAGCGTCCATGGTGATTTATCAGCGCATAATGCATCTTCTACAGTATTGATATCAACTAGCACAATATCATTTAACACTAGAATCTGTTTCTCCGTCTGGCCTGGAATTTCAACTTCAATATTTTGCTTTCGTGTATCCAATGGTCTATAACACAACGGCACTGGAAACGTTGGGAATTTTTTCTTGTGTAGCTCAAACAACTTTTTCTGAAGTGCGTCTCTGACTATCTTTCTACTTGCTACTACAAAATCATTTGGTTTCCATGTTTCCCAAAAATCATTCAAAGGCGTTTCAGAAATTATTTCACGCGCTACTTCACATTGAATTCTATCGGGTTGTAATCTAATTAGTTTTTTAAACTCACGTAACTGCTCATCGAGTGCTCTATAGTCAGTATCAATTTCTTCGTAATAATCAACAAATCCTTTTAACCAATTATGTGGACTTCTACCAACAAATGGTGGTGGTTGACCATGATCGCCGCACAATATAATTTTTGTATTTTTTTGCAATAACCAATCAAGAAACATTTTTAATACATCTTCTGAAACAGTACATGCTTCATCCCAAATAATAACCGCTGGAATAAATTTCTCACCCATTCGCTCAGGAGTCCAAGCATCGCCCTTGTATCGAAAAAAACTATGATACGTGCAAGCTTCAACATTTCGTTGTTTGATCTCTCTCGCTAGTCTATGGGTTGGTGTGAGTACAATCATGGACGTTCTCTCTCGATATAATTCTATCGCACGTGTTGTCTTTCCAGATCCACCACAACCGTTTAAATAAACTGTTTTATATCTACAAATTGTATCTGATATCGGTGGTGCTTTAGACATAGATTTTTCACTGATAGAATTATCGTTCTTCAGGTAACTGCTTTTAATCTCAACGTCTGCTGATTCAGAATAATCGCGTTGTATTTCTTGTTTAATTCGCCATGTTCCCCAAGTCTCTTCGCTATTAGTAAATTTAGTTATCTCTTTGATATATTTTTTATCGACATACATTGAATCAATTGCAACTCTGACTGCTATACTAGGAAATCTATTTATCATTGCAAATAAATTGATAGATGCATAACCCAGCATAGAAGCTCTCAAATGTAGATATGCAGAGCTTTCTCCATCACTGTAAGTAACAATTCTACCTAACTTTGTTTTATTGGACAAAAAGGCTGTTTTACAATTTGCGTATCTATTTTTCTCTACTGCATCTTTAATAACGAAGTCGTATTCGGCATCATCTATAATCAATCGTGAGGATTGTTTTTTAAAGTTAAATTTTTTTCCACCCTGTGTAAATTTACCGATTATTCTTCGGCCGAGATCCTTTGCTTCATTATTTCGTTGATTAAATATTTTTTTTGACCATTCAATGATGTACTCCTCGTCAGCATCAATATGTTTTCTAGACTTATCGATTATACTATCAAGACATTCTGGTTCTGGTAACCAGACATTGGTTTGTTTTCGATATGAGATAATCGCTTCGCTGACAATCAACGAAACTAACACTTTACAATCAATCATATATCGCAATAACACTATTGGTAACCACATCCTTTCAGCCATGTGTCTACCAATCCAAACATAACAACACGGATGAAGTCCTTCAGCAAATTCAAATGATACTACGCAAGCAAAACCGGTCAAATCAAAATCAGGCAGTGGTCCATTAATAGCAACGCGAGTCATTTCATGTGTGGGATGTCCAAACCGTTTAAAATACTCACCAGCGAATCCATATCCTAGAAAACTTCCTGGATAACAGGCAACGATATCAACTGATATCATATTCTCACGATTGTACTTAACGTTCCATAGACCGCCATGATAATATTCCAAACAGCTGGATTGAACATCCTGTAAAAACTCTTTTCGTGTTGGTTTCCAATTATTTTTCTTTCTTGCAAAATGAGCTGCAACTGATGGAATTGTAAAACAATTTGTAAGTAACTGTTCGTAATCTTCGGATTTTCCATTAAAAACGCTAGCGTTTTCACTGAGACTTATTGCTAGATTTTTCATCCTATTATGTAGACTTTCACTACGATATAATTCACCGTTAGGTTTCACAAATTGATTGAATTGACATTCTTCATCTTCAAAACTATGAAGTAGCCATACTGATACAGGGTCGTTTTTACACAAACTAGCAATAGCATCGAATAATCTTTCTTCAGTGAGAATACCATCCTTGATGAATTCTTCTGGGATATACTTCACTGTTCTGTCTCGCGGGAATATTGTAACCGCGGATGTCCATGCGTGCTTGTTATGATCAATAATTTTGATTGGAGCTCCGTTTTTATTGTATTTCGATTCGTATAATACTTCGCCAGTTATCGTTAAAACGGTTATCGGAAATCTCAACGACTTTTCCAATCTAGCTATATCGGAAATAGTTGCTCCGTTCTCTTTCACTGTTAGCTCCCATTGATCTATTTTTTATGTCTTAGATCGGTTAATTTATTCCCACGGAGTGCATTTGTAAAATGTTCTAAGACTCTTTGTGCCACACAGTTGAGTGGTTTTTCCGCTGACGTTGACTGTTTCATTGGTGCTAGTTTTCCAATGTCAGGGTTATTTAACGGATACATCCCATAAACGACTGCTGTTTCTGGATACGCTTTTTCATAGTATGGTTTATCAATTCCAGTTAACAGCCCTGGTCTGGAATAACGGCTAACAATGACTGATGTCCCATCTTTGAGAATTGGAACAAATTTGTCTCTTATAATATATTCGCCCGATTCTAATTTGATAATGAATTTCACTCTGATAAAATACCGTTTATTGCCAAGTTGTGATAGTATCATAGCTGCTGTTTCATCATTCATTCTAGCATCAACAACACCATCAATTCTAAATGTTGACCAGGTGTGTGATGCATCATCCTGTTTAAACTCATGAACACAATCTCGTATTTTTCTAATCAGAATTCTATTAGTTATTCTCTCTTTTGGTACGTCTTCGAGAGTTCTATCAAGATTGAATTTAATATTTTTCCGAGGCTTGATTGCCGATAATCTCTTGAATTCTTCATTCATATAAATAAGACAAGTATTTAAATAGAAAAATTTGTTTATATATAATGAATCACTGCAAATGGCTTATGATTGGATCAGTAACCCCATGCAATAAATCGTGTAGAGGTGAATTCTGTGGATATCACTTACAGAGTGTCAGAAATAATTCGACAGGCCCGTCCCCATGCATAAATTGTGGGGTGGGTGTGAGAGGAAAATCACAATTATGTATCAATTGTGGGGGTAAGCGGTTTAGAGAATTGAAACGTTATTATGATAAACGAATTAAAAGCCCCATT